>KN880496.1:0-117052 GCA_000934385.1 Cylindrobasidium torrendii FP15055 ss-10 | reverse complement strand
CAGCAATGTCGCGCCTTGCCACTTACTGATCCTTGCCCTGTCCGCGCTCCCCAGTGTTTCATTGACCGATACGCGCAGACAATCATTGTCAATGCAACGAATCGACCTGCTTGCAATCACACTCGCTTGACCACTCTTTCATCACCGGTACGTCCCCACGGTATCTATCTATTCAGCCCATTTCACTGATACATTCTCCAGGACAAAGTCAGCAAGTGGTCCAGGATTGTGCTTTCCCTGTCAGTAAGTGCATTGTTGCATGACGGGACATTGACTCACGTTTTCTCAGGTGTTTTCTGGGCTGAGGGCATGCAGGAGTAGTTATGTACAATGGCTGGTATTTATACAGTTAAATGATATCTTTTTTCGTCGAACACCCTAGTATCCTCTCATCAAGGCGGGAAAGCGTCGGGCATCGGGATTGATGCCCCCAACCACGACGTACCTTGCCGCGGGTGCTGTGGCACTAAACCTGAGTGCATCCCGAAATTCGAACTCAGTGCGTTCTCGATCGCGATGCACTCTGACTGCGACTCGCCGAAGTACGCTAAGGGCACACGCGGATAACCTCAAACCGGTTCTCTGTCCGACCACACTCAGTTCGTCCAGAGTGCGCGGCCGTGTACTTTTCGTCGGACGGAGAAGAGATCCGCTGTGATGGAGGATTCACAGCGGAACACAAACACAATCCAGAATCAATCGCGCGCTGCTCCGTGGACGCAAACCAAATTCACACCAACATCGGTGACAACTAATTCGAGAAAGACGTAAATAAACGAGGGCAAGCTTTAACGAGGGAATTATAGCAGACTGCGCCAAAGAAACTTCACAGTAGTCTATATGGCACTGGCCTACGCACTAGCCACACGAATCCTAGCCCGAAACAAGGGGTCCATGCGAGAAGATATGCTAAGGTGAAGACATATCATGGATTAGGTGGGGGGTAATAACTTAGTGCCTACAACCACTACAAGTACAATGCGAGCGAGGTGTTCCGGGAGAAGAAAAGCAAAGAAATTTGCTAGGTATATATACAGGAGGGGGGACAAGTGCAGAGATCAACGCTGCACGGGGACAGCGCTGCCTGAGAAAGATGTGAGGGACATGGCGCATGATGGATAGATGGTCATACCGGGCGCTGGCTGGCCGAGGGCCCATCAAGACTGAGGAGGGGCCGCCGTATCTGAAAAGGGGATGAGTGTTAGACTTGGTGACATGGAGACGACGAACTAGGCCCCGACTCGGCAACCAGCGGCCTAGCCTTTTCGTCGACGGGGGCACCGGCTACAGCTGCGTCCCACTCGTTGGGAAGTCCCTGCGTGATATTAGCGTGATTGTGGAGACGGGCTGCTGGCAGACGCACGGTGAAGCCACCAGTGTCGAATCCAACGTGAACGTGATGCACGAATCCAGTGGGCCCACTCATCACGTTTCCGAGCGAGCTGCGATTATAGATGTCGTCCTGCCATGCGTACAGCTCATCGTCGCCGTCAAAGGAGAGTAGGTACGTCTTGGCGGCCGAACGAGCGCGGTTCGAAGTCTGTAGGAGGACGCAGTACGGACGCATCTCGGTGCGTTCGACGGTACTGAGGTCTCTGGTGAGGATGGTCTTGCACGGCCGGGCTGAGTTCTAGCGACAAGAGTTGGTCACTTTAAGAAAGGCGAGCACTACAACGCACCTCTGATTTGTAGAACATCAACGTCGTCTCTGTCAACTGCACCCAGCGGCGTTTCCAGATCCAGCCCGCAAACACTCCTTTTGACTTTACGCCAACATAGCCTGTGCGAATAACGGAGGTGGAGTTGGTCGCCTTTCTGGACTCCTCCTTAGTGATGAAAGGCATTGGTATTTCCGTCGGGGACGTCGGCGGCGGCGGAGGAGGATTATTATTCACAGTGACGACGGCGGGAGGGTAGCACGGACGCTGGCGGGAAAAAACAAAGAAAAGATGGCCGTCGTGGTCAAAAGTCAAGTTGCGACTCCAACACGCCTCGCAGGCAACCGCTTCTTCGATCACGGGGCGTTTCGATTAAAATTACTTTTGATCGGCAGATGCCGAGCCAACTTCCGAATAAATCGCCTTTTGCGACCTGCGCCGCTCTCTCGCCCTGGGCGGGGCGCGAAAATACGGATAAATTCGAACAAAGGTGCTATCTCTTACGAAGGCCAAAACTCTCGACCATCCTGCTTATCTTCCCAAATATTGTGTAAAGCCTTGTGGAATACTGTTCCGAGCTTGCAACCACATCTCAGTGTGCCGGCGGCCGCGTGATTCGCCCGTGTCCGGATTCCGAGGCGACGCAAGTCAAGTCAGACCGAGAGTTCCATTCCACTGCCCACCACTTTCCTTGTCGACAATGATAATTCCTTCACTGTTTATAGTGTTCCATCGTCTAGGCATCTTCTGAACACCACCACCTTTTGTGTACTATTCCCACTCGAAGCTTGCTGGAGACTTCGAAGATCAAGTCAAAGAGTGTGGTGCGTATACAACGGGAAACCAAACTAGTGCACTTACAAGAAGTCGTAGCACACTCAACACGAGAAGATAAGTTTAATAACGGGGGAGCGCCTATAAAACAAAAGACAAAGTCATCGCATCCGAGTACGCCTTTGCCCCAACCACCCCAACTACTGACACATGCATTTTTATTGGCGTGTAGTACTTGTGCGACCTCCTCGTCCTTGGGCGTGCACACTCTAGTTTAGGTGTTCCCCGACAGCCGGGGCTCATGTAGTGCTTCTTAATCGCGTACCGGCGCGTACCCATGAGCTGGATTTTCTCGTTCCCACATTTCTCCCGTTTCCCACCTCCAACCCGCTCGCTACAAAATCATGGCGGTATGTAGACATGATATTAAGGGCTCCCCGACAACTTGAAGGGCCTGTTACATTGGTGGGTTGAGTGTTCCTACGCCTGTCACTGGAGCTGTTGACTCAAAACCTTTCGAAACGAATGACTGATGTCTGCATTCAACGCACCGATGCCGGTCATAAATTGTTTGCTTTGCAGCCAGGACTTATGCATGCGCATATACTCGAGTCTTCGAATCATTCGCTTCGCTCAATCAATGTTACAGTTGAGGGATTAGACGTTGAGCTAACCACTTGAAAATGCCTATGCTTCAGCGCAAAACTCATGCATGCATCATTGAACTCACAGTTGGGAGAATGTTGATGAAAATGGGTACTTTCCATTGGCTCGTGGGTGTTTTCGGATAAACAACGTACCGGAAGTGCACAGATTCCCCGCGCTGCCGTCGGGAGACGATTGCCGGTACCCCGCTGCTATTTTCTGGCGTGTGAGCAGGCGATGTACGCAATGGCTACGTTGCGCCACACGGTAGAGGCACATGTGCCGCACCGGCCGAAGTCGGGTTATGACGTGCGGGACGTAGCAAAACACGACCCTTCCCAAGCTTTACTTTGTACCACCATCACTTTCCTGGCGGAGGATGTTGCAGCGGCAAACAGCACGATTGGCGCCGACGTCAATGCGCGCCGCGTCGGCAGCAGCGACGACCACGACGGGACCGGCACTGCGTCGGGGTCTGGCAACCCCGGCGACAAACAACGACCCGTTCGCGAATGGTACAAACACATATTATGCTGAGGAGATGTACCGTCACTGGAGGGAAGACCCATCGTCGGTGCACGCGTCTTGGGCAACATACTTCTCTGGCCTCGACAAAGGACTTGGCGGCAACGCGTTCACTGCTCCGCCGCGCCTGGTTGCTGCGCCTGCAGATGGTGCGCCGGCTCTCACGGGTATTGGCGGTGACTCCGAGTTGGATATTCATTTGAAGGTGTGTACCACTTGGAGGCTGTTTTTTTTTCGACTAAAAACACGGATAGGTCCAATTACTTGTTCGCGCCTATCAGGTGCGCGGCCATCACGTCGCTGAGCTCGACCCGCTTGGTATCCTGGATGCGGATCTTGCCGACGTACGGCCACCAGAGCTTGAACTGAGCCGATATGGATTCACCGAGCGCGACCTCGAGAAGGAGATCACACTTGGCCCAGGTATCCTGCCGCACTTCGACTCAGGCGACCGCAAGACGATGAAGCTGGGTGACATCATTAAAACCCTTAAGCGCATCTACTGTATGCTCCTCATTTAGCAGTGTGTGGGTTCATACTGACAATTGTAGGCGGTCACGTTGGAATCCAATATGTCCACATCCCGGACAAGGAGCAGTGCGATTGGATCCGTGAACGCGTCGAAATCCCCAAACCCTGGAACTACACTCTCGAGGAGAAGCGCATGATTCTTGACCGCCTCATCTGGTCGGAATCCTTTGAGAAGTTCATGTCGTCCAAGTACCCCAACGAGAAGCGCTTCGGTCTTGAGGGTTGCGAGGCCCTTATTCCTGGAATGAAAGCTCTTATCGACCGCTCTGTCGAGCATGGTGTGCGCCATGTCACTATGGGTATGCCTCATCGTGGCCGTCTCAACGTTCTCGCCAATGTCATCCGGAAACCCATCGAGGCCATCCTCAACGAATTCAGCGGAACCAATGAGGATGACCCGGCTGGGGACGTCAAATATCATCTTGGTGCCAACTACATTCGCCCTACTCCTTCTGGCAAGAAGGTTGCCCTCTCCCTCGTCGCGAACCCATCTCATCTCGAGGCCGAAGACCCTGTCGTGCTTGGCAAGACGCGCGCTATCCAGTACTTCGAGAATGACGAGACTAGCCAGCAGAAAGCCATGGGTGTTCTCCTTCACGGTGATGCCGCGTTTTCGAGCCAAGGTGTCGTTTACGAGACCATGGGCATGCACAACCTTCCCAACTACGGCACCGGCGGAACGATCCATCTTATCGTCAACAACCAGATCGGCTTCACCACCGATCCCCGTTTCTCACGTTCGACCCCCTACTCGTCCGATATTGCCAAAGCCATCGATGCTCCCATTTTCCACGTCAATGGCGACAACACCGAGGCCGTTACCTTCGTCTGCCAACTTGCTGCAGACTACCGCGCCAAATGGAAAAAGGACGTCGTTATCGATATTGTGTGCTACCGTCGCCACGGCCACAACGAGACCGACCAGCCCATGTTCACTCAACCGCGCATGTACAAGGCCATCTCGAAGCAACCGACGCCCCTCACTCAGTACAGCAAATTCCTTGTCGAACGCGGCTCCTTTACCAAGAACGACATTGAGGAGCACAAGAAGTGGGTGTGGGGTATGCTCGAGAAAGCTGCCGCGGGCGCGAAGGATTATGTGCCGACCAGCAAAGAGTGGCTCTCCGCCGCGTGGACTGGTTTCCCTTCACCGAAGCAGCTTGCCGACCAGACCCTTCCCAGCCGTCCTACCGGTGCCGACGAGGCCACTCTGAAGCACGTTGGCAAGGTTGTTTCTTCCTACCCTTCGGACTTTACTCCCCACAAGAACCTCGCTCGCATCTTGGCCACTCGTGGAAAGACTGTCGAGGACGGTACCAACATCGATTGGTCGACTGCCGAGGCTTTGGCGTTTGGTTCACTCGCACTCGAGAAGATCCATGTCCGTGTATCTGGCCAAGATGTTGAGCGTGGTACCTTCTCACAGCGCCATGCCGTTCTCCACGACCAGAACAACGAGGCTCAGTACGTTCCTTTGAACAACCTTGGACAATCGCAGGCTGGCTTCAAGGTCTGCAACTCTCCCTTGTCCGAATACGGCTGCCTTGGTTTCGAGCTCGGCTACTCCCTTGTGTCCCCTGATGCTTTGACGATGTGGGAGGCGCAGTTCGGTGACTTTGCCAACGGCGCGCAGACTATCATCGATCAATTCATTGCCGCGGGTGAGAGGAAGTGGCTGCAGCGCACGGGTCTGGTTGTCAGTTTGCCCCACGGCTACGACGGACAAGGCCCGGAGCACTCTAGTGGACGTATGGAGCGCTTCCTCCAGCTTTGTGACGACCACCCCAACGTCTTCCCATCGCCTGAGAAGATTGAGAGACAACATCAGGACTGCAACATGCAGGTCGTCTACCCATCGTGAGCTTGCTTGCCTGCATCAGAGAATAACCACTGACTGCTTTCAGGACACCGGCTAACTACTTCCATGTCCTGCGTCGTCAGACTCACCGCGATTTCCGCAAGCCACTCATTTGCTTCTTCTCGAAGAACTTGCTGCGTCACCCCAACGCTCGCTCGGACTTGTCTGAGATGATTGGCGATACTACCTTCCAGCGCTACCTTCCTGAAGCCGTTCCCGACCTCGCTGCGCCCGAGAATATCAAGAGGCACATCTTGTGTTCCGGTCAGGTCTACCAGACCCTTCTCGCCGCCCGTGAGGAGCGTGGAATCAAGGACGTTGCGATCAGTCGTATCGAGCAGATCTCGCCGTTCCCGTACGATATGGTACGTCCAAGACCTTCATTCTCAACAAATACTCAACTGACTGTGATTTAGATCACTCCCCACCTTGACCAGTACCCCAACGCCGACCTCCTCTGGTGCCAGGAAGAGCCTCTGAACAATGGCGCTTGGAGCTATGTTGGCCCTAGGATATACACTGCGGCTGGCCAGACGGAGCACCACAAGGGCAAGTACCCGAAGTACGCTGGCCGTGACCCCACGAGCAGTGTTGCGACTGGTAGCAAGGCGCAGCATAAGAAGGAGATCGAAGCGTTCTTGAACAGTGCATTCGACGTGTAATGTTGCGGATGGTGCGTGCGATATGGACGGGTGAAGAGGAGGTAGCTGTAATTGGTGAGACGGATGTATGCTACGTGTAGAATGGTGATGTGCACGGAGCAATCTTGGACTCCGTCTCGTTCGTTATAATGTTTTTTCTTTGATCTCAAAACACACATTTTTGAATTGACCCTTCGCTACTCGCCAGCAGGAACCGTTAGACCCAGGCGTTGGGCTGGCGTCGTCTCATTCTTGCTGTTCCATTATATTCGCAATCCTTCAATCACAAGGAGACAGCTATGAGTTTTTTTTACTGTTCTTTTTGTGGTTGCTTTGTGAGATCACTTACGTTAGGCACCCGCACCCCGAGCGATTTCTGCGCGAGTCCCATGTCGAACAAGATACGTGAAAGAGGCAGACTGCATGCTTGTTGGCGATACCTACGTTGGTGAATCCAAGAGTATAAGAGAGCATGCAAGAATGTATAGCACTCGACATCAAGTCCTTGCCGTTGTCGAACCATCGGTATCACTCGTAAAATGCTTGCCATTGAGGAACTGAATATACCCTCCTCACAGGATGTGCGTTCGATCCCTGTATTTTATCTTTTAGCTCATATTTGACACATTATCATAGGCCAATGTACCGTGGGAGAAGCGTGTCGTCAAGCTTTTGCGACACTACATGGATCGCTGCAACTTCAGTGAACACATCTCGTACAACAAGCAGCCCTTTGAAGAATTAAAGGCGGCCGTCACAGAACGCATTGTGGCGTACGGCCTCGACGTAGAGGACGAGCGTCTCAAACGGACCATCGATGTGGGCGTTGCTATCGCCTGCACTGCTTACAAACACCTTCTATGCGAAGACCAACCTCTTTTCATCGCCGTCTTCACAGCGCTCGTGGCCTATATGGATGACCTATGCGGGTTGGTGCCAAACGTTGTTGAAGATGCTGCAAGCTTTGGTTTGGTGAGCCAGCGAGTGTAACATTTTGCATTGAGCCAACGCGTTCGATTAGGATGTTATGTCAGGTCGCCCTTCGAATTCTCAGGCTCTACAGGCCTTGCAAATGGAAGCTATCAGGGGCGCGCGCTTCTACGAAAGTATTATCTCGAGCACCATCATTATGGCTACACTTAAGTTCGTCGCTGGTACCGCGATCGAAGCACTTCCGAGCCTACAAAAACATACATCCCCGGAAGCGGCATGCTACTTGCGTACAATGACAGGCATACCGGAGTTTTACACGGTCTGTATCTTCCCTGCGTCCGTCTCCTATGCCGATTACAAGGACGCTCTACCGAGTATCGGGGACTTCATCGACCTACAAAACGATTTACTTTCGTTCTACAAAGAGGAACTCGCTGGAGAGGAGCATAACCTCGCCACTTACCTCAATATGAACCGTGGAGGCGCATCGAAGGTGGACGTTCTCGAGTGGATGATAGAGCGTGCGGTTGCATGCTATAATCGGGCGCTGGAGTTATTAGTGAGGGAGGATGCCAAGGCCGCGCTGAGAGCTTTCGGACAAGGCTACCTAGATTTTCATTTCCAATCCAAGCGCTACAGGTTGGCGGAGCTCGGCCTGGGTACCTACAGCAAAGATGCCTTTTAAGGTCCTAGTTTACATAGTCATGATAGATCTGTTATGTGTTACTCGTCTTTGATACTCACTTCTCACGAACGATTATGTATGTACATTGAGGCGGCAATATGCCTTGGAGACAGCGCACAGTGCACACATCCCAAGAGTCCACGTGCACTGAGCCTTCTCTGTGAAATTGCGCACAGATAATTCGACCAGCGTTTCGGAGGTCAACTATTATGCAGTATGGCTTTAAAATTTCTCGCAGTTCCCGTGCGACATAAATTGCAGCGTTCTCGAACAGTGCGTTCGATGTGTATTGGCGCGGATGGGGGTGGAGAGGAGCGTCTGGAGTGCAGCTCGATGCAATTGTTAAGGCGGATGTATACGTGTAGGATGGAGATGCGCGCGGAGCAATCTAGGACTAGACCATCTTGCTCGTTGTTATGTATGTTTTTTCATTGATCTCAGAATGCAATAACCCTTCGCTCGCTCAATGCTCACTCGACGGCAGGAACCGTAGACAGAGATCATTTGCGTCCAATTCGAGTAGAGGAATTATTGCTTTTTTGTCTTCAGGTAAACCTAATGACGGTGTGGATGAGGTATTGCCACGGTACAGTATAGTAACTACCAGTCTATATACTACGACTACATAATATAGGAGAACCTTCCATTAGGCTTCATAACGGCTCATCTAGGTAATCGTACCTGCCGGTGTCGAGTCGCACGCACACCTTGAATCCGCAACATAACATACAACAGTGATTCAAGGAGTATAAGAAGGTACTATGCAGCAAATGCATGGCACCAGACATCGAGTCCTTGTTGAACTATAAGTCGCCCGCACCAACACGATGCTCGCCATTGAAGAACTGAATATACCACCCTCCCAGGACGTGCGTTCAATTCCCGTTACTCCACTTCCTTGCTAACACATCCAATCGTAGAGCAATGTACCGTGGGAGAAGCGTGTTGTCGAGCTCCTGCGACATTCCCTTGATGGCTGCGGCTTCAGTGAAGACATCTCGTATGACAAACAACCTTTCGAGGAATTGAAAGCGGTCGTCACAGAGCATCTTGCAGCATATGACCTCAACGTAGAGGATGTAAATCTCAAGCGCTCAATAGATGTGGGCGTTGCTCTTGGTTGCACCGCCTTCAAGCATATTGCGTGCAGAGAGCGTGTCCTTTTTGTTTCCGCCATCACGGCAATTGCAGCCTATTTTGAGGACCAATGCAGTCCACTGCACCCGGATACGGTCCAAGACGCTACTTATTTTGGAATGGTGAGCCGAGCGTTATCACTGTTTGCATAAAACTAACGCGCTCGACAACTAGGATGTCATGTTGGGCCGACCTTCAAGTTCTCATGCTCTCAGAGCCATTCGAATGGAAATCATCAGAGGAGCCAAACTCTACGAAGGCATCGTCTCCAACACGTTTATGACATGTCTATTGAGATTCGTCGCTGGGACGGCGTTCGAGGGGATCCCGAGCCTGAACACGCACATATCAGCGGAAGCGGCATGCTACTTGCGCGCGATGTCGGGTGTACCGGAAATTTTCACAGTTTGCCTCTTCCCTGCATCTGTGCCCTACGCCGACTACAAGGACGCTTTACCGAGTATTGGCGACTTTTTGGACCTACAGAACGATGTACTGTCGTTTTATAAAGAGGAGATTGCCGGAGAGCAGTGTAACCTAGCCTCTTACCTCAACTTGAATCGCGGAGGCGCATCGAAGCTAGACGTCTTAGAATGGATGGTGGAACGTTCCATTGCGTCCTATAATCGGGCACTACAGTTGCTGATGAAAGAGGACGCAAAAGCAGCACTAAGAGCTTTTGGGCAGGGTTACATAGACTTTCATCTTCAGTCCAAACGCTACAAATTGGCGGAGATCGGCCTGGGTACCTATAGCAAAGATGCTTTTTAGGGTCCTATTTATATAGAGTTATAGATCTGTTTTCTCTCTCTAATTTGACGCTTATCTCTCACAAACGATTATGCAGGAGGGAAATGGCCGTATGTAAGATAGTGCCACTGCGCCACGCTGCCATAAGGGCTATGTAGATCGATCAAGTTACCGTACTTATTATTCAATTGGTCTTTTCGTCCTGCGGTCACCAAGCAGCAATAAACGCCACGTCTTTCCAGTTCTCCTGCGGTTGAAGGGAGGCTAGCTTACAACTGAGAAGAACCATTGCAGGTTGACGTACTGCCACTGGATAACGATTGCGAGCTTGGTCAACATGCGTGCGAGGATATATGGACGGCACTACTTTATGAAAGGGCTTAAATAACACCTCTTAGTTGGCGCGCGGGATGTTCAGTCCCTTCGTGGTCTGCTGGGTCCGCGTCGTTGTCTTCCAAACATTCTAAACATCGAATCATACATGTCAGTCGGCCTGCCACTTTCTCCAAGCACCTCGTCTGTTTGGACACTGTATGTGGAGTTGGGTCAGGTTTTCTGTCGTTGATACAACCATTAAAAGGTCACCAAGCCTGCGTTTTCTCTAAATTCACCACAGCATGTCCCTCGCCGTGAGCCTCATCGGCGCCATCACCCTTGCCTTGGGACTCGCGATATACAAGCTGATATTTAACATTCCGCGGCTACCCTCTTATATTCCAGGACCTCCATCGCCCTCTTGGGTTGCAGGTTGGTTCTCAATATGTAGGCAAACTCGAGCACGTCGCTTACACAACGTTTAGGGAATGTCATCGATATTTTGGGTAATCAAGAGCGCATGGGCGGCCTCGAGTCTCAGTGGTACAGACAGTATGGTGCCACTATCAAGACGAAAGGAACATTCGGAGTGCGCCGAGTTCTAAAATTTCACTGTCTGACGTCTAACCGAATATTTGAGCGTGATATCCTTATGACTTCTGATACAAGAGCGCTACACTATATTCTCAATGCCACCGGCTACCGCTATGAAAAGCCACAAGAGATGACCATATCTATGACTGCAATCGCAGGACCGGGACTCCCGACAGTCAACGGTACACGCTCGAAGTAAAGTGCTATAGAAAAATCACTAATGTAATCAAACAGGCATGGTACATCAACGCCAACGCAAGATGTTTAGCCCGGCTTTTTCGGAGAGTCGTCTTCGTACTTTCACGCCAGTGATCCAGCGTGTCTCAAAGAACGTGAGTATTTACAAACATGCCTCTATAGTGGGAGACACCGAGGCACATTTTAGCTGTCAACTGGTATCAGAAATTCCCTTGGAAAAAATGGAAATGTTGTCAACGTGCACCTGTGGTTTGGACGTGCTGCACTAGATGCCATCGGCGAAGGTTGGATGTCTGAAAGTGACCCTTTGGCTTTTTGTTAACCATTCCCTCCAAAGCGGGCTTCAGTCATTGCTTCAACACACTTTTGGAAGGCGACTGCGAAATCAGCAAGACATTGCATCACATATTGTATGTCTTATTCGTCTTCTGGCGGCCATTCGTCAATTCTATAATTTCCTACAGCGATGACACAGGCGCTAGTAAAAGCAAGGTCTTCCGTGTCGTAATGTGGGCTCTGGAAAATTTCCCCGTCTTACAAGAGCTCTCCGCACGTTCGCCCGTTGGAATAAATGTTCACTTTGCAAACTTCAAATCGCGTTCTAAGGACCTAGTCGCCGATGTTGTTCGGAGCGCAAAGCAGTCGGTTGGAGATGATGAGGTCAAAGACATGTTGAGTATTTTAGGTATGCAGCGCGCCGGAAGCTCGACCTCCGTATTCAACAGTACCTGCAGTGCGCGCCAATCAGGGGGAAGACGCGAAGAAGAAACTTTCGGACGAGGAACTCCTTGCTCAGGCAGCGTAAGGCGCACAGAGCTCCATAAATACCGTGATTAATTTGTCTATAAGGTCTCTGATCGTGGGAGGCCAGGAAAGCTCCGGTACAACTCTTGCGTGGATTTTCTACTATCTTGGCACGAATATAGAGATACAGGAAGCCATCCGACAAGAGATCAGCGATATTCGAGCCCGCATAGGTATGGACGCACAGCTCTCGATCCAGGACTACAATGGAATGGTCATGCTCAATATGGTTATCAAGGTGAATACGCCTGCGAAGTTGAATTAAGTCTGAAGAGGCCTCCAGGAAACCCTACGCATGCATCCAATTCAAAGTAAACTTACGCGCGCGGCGCAAGTTGATGATATCGTTCCTCTGGGTGAGCCCTTGTTGACGGCTGACGGTCGAACCATCAACCACATCCCAATCAAAAAGGGTCAAGTGGTCGAGTGTGATGCTCACGGATACAACCGGTACTTTCATACATGTCTTGCAGGTGCATTCAACGAAAATTTGTAGAAATCCTGCGGTGTGGGGCCCAGACGCCCAAATCTGGAAACCCCAGCGCTGGGAAGAGAAGATGAAAAACCCTGTCAATGCAGTTTTCGGCAGTTCACTCACATTTGGTGAGTGACACTTGTGTATACGAGGCATATTCCGGGAGCCGACGATGTACAGGTGCTGGCCCTCGCGGCTGCATCGCCTGGCGGTTTGCGTGAGTTCCTCAGAGGCTGCAGCGATTTTTCGAGTCCTGATTTCCACTGAAAGTGTCATGGAGATCCAAGCTTACACCACTGAAATGCTGGAGAACTTCAAATTTGAGCCGTCGGAGGATACTAACGCAGTGGTAGCTGGTCCTGGACTTTTCTCGAGCCCTCGGCTGCTGGGGCGGGGAGGCGACGCACAGATGCCTTTGATTGTGACACCGCTTCGTTCATAGGAAAAGAAGTAAAATAGAAACAATGTTATGATAAGTCAAGTCCTCAAACTTCATGGTCCGTCTTACGGTCGCGGACAAACTAACTCGCTCTGTGCCTCTTCGACGCGACTGCGAAAAGGGAATTGCCCAAATGTGTTCACCTAGTAATGCTCTCGATAGATCAAGGGAATGAGGCGGCTCTTGTGGAGAGCGAACAACCAAGTCCAGAACTGACGCATCCTATCCACCCAGGTCAGAGTAAAGTCACTCTGAGGCTTGAATAATGCGCGACGCTCTGCTTGGGAGTTTAGATGAGAAAAAGGATCAAAACATATACACACCAGAGTCGACGACGATGAAGTGCGTTTTGGACAGGCGTCGCATCAAGATGTACGTCCCGGGAAGGAACGCACTCCCATCGAGGGCGGGAAGGAGATCGTCGTCGTGCATTAGCATGACTCGGATGTGAGTATACTATCAGAGTGTTAGATGCATCGCATTTTCAATGAGACATCCGGCACCTGCAAATAGACTTGCTCTAAAATCTCCCGACAAGGGTCATGACACTACTCGTAGGTTATCCGTTGGAAACGATGGTAAACGGCGAGCTTACTGGTGACAGGACCGGTGCAGACATCCGAACCGACTCTATGTGTGGACGCAACCAAGCTGGAAGCATGTGCCACAGCTTCTGTGCAATTGTATTGGGAGTAACAAGAGTGTTGAATAAGGATGGAGATATTGAGATGCGAAATCCGCGCCAAGTCGCGGTGCAGTTGCGCGGGTGAGAGGCAATGGGACCGCTGAGGTTAGACCAAGTCGTATAGTCGAAAGCCTCGGTGCCATCGCGCGCGTTATCTGCCCTCTTGAGCTCCTGCACTGGCGAGAAGTCGGTAACACCTGAAGCAGGATAGAACAGGCGTCTGCCAGTGTAGTGGTAGTTGCGGTTGAAAGAGTAGTAGACACCGAGACCATAGTGGGCCATTTTCAGGCATCCAGTGGTGACAAACATGTCGCCGTTTTCGAGGTCGATGTTCCCTGCGTAATGGCGGTACAGCTCAATCGCATTGTGCAGAGCCCATTTTTGCAGCTTTCGCGCTCCGTTCTCTGTGCATTCGTAGATTGTAGCGCCACACGGAAGCGCCAGATACCCTCCCTCATGCGCATGAGCCGAGATCGAGAGTGACCTACGAAAATCTGGAAATGAGAATGGCTACAACCGACAGATAGAGAGATCTACCCACCGTATAGGACCGTCTTCATTATTATCAGTAGTTTCGAAAGGATGACGTAAATCGTTAGTGCCGCCTATCACACATGGTGTGGGAAAGCGATTGTCGTCGCGCAGGTAGTCGACGCCTTCTTTGAAAGTGACCGGAGAGTAATCCTTGAGTCGAACTCTGACTTCGCCTCTGTCAAGATTTCTCGGGGCTTCGGGGGGAAGCGTAACATTCAGGCCAATATAGCTGACCGTGCCGTCTGTTCGGTGTATAGCCAGGTCTCCCACGCGGGCGCCAGTGGGAATGTACGCGTCTGCGTAAGGCGGATTTGTGCGTGGAATAGGGTTGTATGAAGAGAAACCACGGTTCTTTAGATACAGAAAGCGGTTGTAAGTGTCTTGTTCTGTCCGCTTCACTGCCATCACTTCGGAGGATGATGGTAGGAGAGAGAAAGCGGTGATCGAACACATGCCATTGAATGCCCGTTGAATGCAGAGGCCGGCGTGCCTAAGCTGCCTTTGTGCTCAAATCGTATTTCGTTTGAACCCACTTCTATCCTCGAGCATGTAACGAGACTGTAACCGTGTCACTTACGCCATTGTTTGGTCATTCGAGTGAGCACCAGTTCCCAGGCTAGCAGCAACCATGGGTCGCCTTTTAATTTAACACTTCTCATACTCACGGGTGTAGCTTCGTTTTTCCCAATACATTCTATTCAAAATTGTACTCATGTATCGTATAAAATGAGGCATATCGCACCGTTCCAGGACAACGTTCACTGATTTCCCCCATGATTCCCCTCGACGAAGATCCGAACAGTCCTCCAGTTACATACGCTCGCTGTCTGGCCTCAATGCTGGGAGGCTTTCCGTTTTTCGAGCCGCGCTCCATACAGTTGCGCTCGCTGAGGAACTTCAGGAAGACTGGCGCGTCATATCCGTATGATCTATCATACATCGGACAGAGGTCTCTTCTCAGTTACATCTACTCTGTTGGATCACACGAGGCGCACCCGAGGAATTTGGACGACGACAAGAACGGTCTCGCGCCTCCTTGGCACGAGCCCTACATGAATGGACTAGCACTGTACACACCCTTCGAGAAACCCGGCGATGATACTATCATGACTTCTGGCTGGAGTTTGACCCGCACACAGAGCGCTGTCGCTGGAGGTGTCTCGTGAGTCTAGGCTTTTGTCCTGTTCTCCTCCAATTTCTCACACTCGAAAGCCTTGGCGAGACTCGCTTCGACCTCAACACCAAATTTATTTGCGAGACACACGGTACCACAGGCGCACTTCTGACTACACCTGGGGACAACAACATCGAATACAACATTGAGGACTCGTCCGCCATTACCAACTACATCAAAGCAAACAGCATTGCCTGGTTCGAATTTTGCAACGGTCAGCGAATGTTGAACGCTGCACACGGAAACCTCTACTTGCTCACCTACGTTGCCAAGACTGCGCAGTTCGAGAATGCCGTGTATGTGGGGAACGAGAAGAGCAGGGTCAAGGAATTTTCCTCTACGCTGTCGGTCTTCGGCCTCGGGGCTGCCGTAGGCGGCGGCAAGACAAAGGCTGACGGAAAGACAGGCGCTAAGCTCAACAGCGCCGAAACATCGAATCATGCCTGGATGGTCACGGCTGCGCAGGGATGGATGGTGCGTCTCGTTCATTGGAGGCTTTTCCTCCGTGACACTGGAGTCTCTGTTGAGGCACAAGCCGATGCTCCAACCTATTCGATGGCGCCGAGCGATGGTTTGGAAACTATTCGCATTCCTTTCAAGAGCGATGCAGCGACCACTGTGATTCGCGCACCTCCTTCGAGGCCTTTCCCAGGGTCCTCGTCCAAGAACGATGGTGACCGCTTTTGGGACGGTTCGGATAGCGAGGAGGAGGATGGCAACGGTGGTGGGGGTAGTGGAAGCCCTCCGCCGGATGGCAGGCATTCTTCGTCGGGTGGTGGTGGCATCTCAGCTCTTTGGAAGCGCAGCCGAAAGCCCAATGTTACCGCGATCAATACACTTGCTGGGGGCGGGCCCAACGATGAAGGTGGCTCGGGACGTCGAGAGGCAAGGAAGTGTCCAACCTGGATGAACCTTTACTGAAACCAATCACAGGCCGTCCGGGCCCATGAACAGCAGCTAAATGACTACAGATCTCGTCACGCGTTGCGTCGTGCTGCTGGCCGTGGTCCTAGCTCAAGGACGGCGGCTGCCCGGCAGGTATGCACACGGCATGGGATATACACAATTCTCAATCGCTCACCAGGAAGCTGTGGATGCTCTGGCCTCAATGGAAAACAATTTACCCAGGGTGGTCGACCCGTGCGCCCTGTTGGGGTATGCACCGACGCGAAGCGTGCACCTCATTCACGATGATCGGGTAAGAGCCTTACATCCTCAAAACTTTCGATGATGCTGACTGAAGAGCAGCCTTATCATCCGCTTTACGAAATCATGGACTCTATGTCCGAGTCTGTACGCTTAACCTTCGTCTATCGCCCTCGCACGCTAATGTGTACCATCCAAGGCACCATGGGCCCGCTTCAGTCTGGCGCACGACCAAGATTATCTTTCCGTTTTGAAGAAGGTGATCTCTACCATTTGAGCAGGAATTACCCTATTTAATACTATTCACTACAGGGTGAAGTAGTACCGCTTGGAAAGGAGCTTGTCTCACGTGTGGCAAAGAAATATGTCGTTGAGGTTGACAAAGGTACGCTGTCTTCAGCCTGCACTGGTCATGATTTGCTTATCCTTTGGGCAGATGGCTTCGCCTGTTTAATCGACCGTGAAAAGCACCAGCTGGTGGATGACCAGCTGGGTTTCGTTCTGAACATGTATCGCAAGGCAACGGACGTTGACACTGGCTTCGACGTTGTGCGCACATCCAACATTCCATCTGTATTTCCCATGACTCCTTCTATATGACTTGGAATTCACATATCGCGCAGACATATGTGTTGTTCCCGCCCGTCCACGGCGGCCACCTTGACCTTCTTTGGACCCAGTTGACACCAAGAGCAGTCGACTTGCGTACCGCGCAGCAGCATAATAGAACCCAGTTCTATGAGATCCTACATGCGTTCTGCATTGAGCACGCCTACACCGACCCGTCTCGCGGCTACTGCTTCATCAGGCCCGACCGCGAGGATACCAACTACGACTATATCAGTGGATCTTGGCAGTGGGCCATTTGGGAGTCAATGGGGCAGCCGCCGCAAGATGAGACTGCTGAGATCAACTTAGCCGCTGACATGAGTGGGCTAACAATGAGTTCCGCCGCGCAAGGTGAGTATATGATGAAACTTTGGCTTTAGTATGCATCGAGATTAACTTCATGCATAGCACGCGCTGATGAAGAAGAGAGGAAGAAGAGGAAGAAAGTCAAGAAGGCAAAGGTGATTGTTCTCCGCGAGTAGGCAGCTACAGTATCGACATACACTGGTATTTACTACGCTGTGTTTTTCGCATGTAAATCTACTCTCGAATTGTTTATAGCACTCCAGTGTCCACCGAAGTCTGAAGCACGGTCGACCGTCGCCATATACGGTACTGGCATTGTGCAGCTGCACGCGAGAGACTTCTGATTGAAGATCCAAATTCAAAAAATTGAAAGTAACCGCATTGCACAAATGTTGTCGAAAAAGGGCTCCAACGGGAATTGAACCCGTGACCTCCTGCAAGATCGAATCGCGCAATGCGCAACCTCCCAAAGCAGGAATCATGCTACTAGACCATAGAGCCGATATCTGCGGCCTTGCGCAATGCATTCTGTTCGAAAGACACCTAGCAAACCGTGTAATTGCTGCTCCAACTAGTCCTAGCCGCTGCAACCAACTTGCCCATTTTCTTTTTGTCTTTTTGGCTGGGTAGAGTAGTTTGATTTCCTACGGTGCATGCCGCAGAGTGCTGCTCGCACTTGTGGGCTTGAGATGCGCGTATGTCATTTTGCAGCAAATAAATACATATATATTAAGCAGTATCATAAACTGACCGCTGGGAACCACGGGTCCACATTTACATCCCACTTCGAGTTCTGCTTCCAATCGAACTGCTCGTCTACCAATTCCGGTAAATGAGTGCATAGATTCTCCGCCGTCGCTATCAGTTTCTCAACAAAGGGCCTACGTGCGCCCGAGCCTTCGACAATCTTCGTTAAGATCTCTAAGGCAATTGCACACGATGCGCGCGGGGACGCTCGCGAATCCTGCGTATAGGTAAGTAGGTAAGTAAGGGCAGACCTGTGTAGCAAGATCTCATACCTGCATAACGGCGTCTCGTTCTGGCATGAACTTGAAGAGCTCTGGATGGCCGACTGGGCGTGCGAGAACATCCTGGTAGTCTGGCCGAAACACCCACTTGAACCTTCTCATAAAAGTGTGCTTGTATGTGGGCCAATCGAACGGTATACATGGCGCTAGTGTCAGATACATGCCGATGCACAGGTGTTGAATGGCAGTCATGAATGAGCGGCGGAACGCCAGCTCGCGCGCCAGACTCGATACTGTCCAGTATTCAGTCGAGAAGACACACACCAACAAGAGAACGTACTGGGGTTGACCAAGGCTTCCACTGTGTCGATCGCTAGTAGCTGCTGCTCTACCAGCTGGGCAGTGTACCAATACGCAAACGGTCGCTCGTTCGCGGCATATAACTCAAGTTGAAAGCCCGAGAGGACGATCTCCTGCAAGATGTTCATTCGCCAAATGAGGACAGCCTTTGGGAGTTTGGTCATGATGCGGATATCGGCAGCAGTGGAGGGGTGGGTATTCGATGCGATACGGAGAAAGAGGTCGTACAGAGCGTGCCACTCGGATGCCAGGTTAGCAAGGATACGCCGTCTTCGAGGGCCATTGTCCCAGGCCGCTAGAATAGTGGGTATGACCGTCTGAAGCCTGTTAGTATCCATCAAGCATGAGGAGGTGGGAAGGTCGCTCTACCTTGGACATTAATCGCTCTATTTGACTCAGCGGCACAGGCGTTTTCGCGGTCCAGCTATCTTGGATGATCCGGTACACATGCGCCTGTGCAATTCCGACGGTCTCATTGAAGAAGGACTGGGTGACCCAAGCTGAGCCATACTTCCCCAGGACGATAAGACCGTTATAGAAGATTGCCTGCGTAGAGGCCCGGACGTACGCCGGACGCTCAACTCCCAGCCACGTTCGAGTGAGCCCAGCTGTCTCCCAGGCCGTGAGACTGTGCGAATATGCGAGCGTGGCCATTTCTTGCCAGCCATCGAGAAGGCGCTGAATGGCATCCCATGAGTGTTCCACTGGAGGAAGCTCGAGAACACGGATCGGGATGAAGGTGACCAAACGACGGCCAATGTAGGGGTCGAACGCCAGATGTGCAGGCGAATCGCGGGATGGAGCTGGAGCTGAGTGTTGACGCACGTATGCCAATGCGACGCGGGCTTGAGACAGAGTAGCTTGGAAGGTTTGTGGATGATCGAAAGCACTGGTGTTCATGAGAAGGAGCATGGACTAAACTTATGAGTACGCGCGGAGCAGGCGAGAATTGTACACACCTTCCGTAGATATAAGCGTGCGGCTAACTGCTCTTTCCAACTTGGAGCAACTAGGGGGGAATCAGCTTGAGATTGACTTGTGCGGCGAACGTACTTTTTGATGTTGTGGATAGCCAGGCCAAGGTATCGTCGAGCTTTGCCAATGCCGCTTTAGTCTGATAGCCCTCCAGCAGCGACACTTCGCACTTGTCTGACTGCCAGTCTTCACTCTAGAAGGTGTTGGTCTTGTGATGTACAATGCATTACTATAACATACGTCGTGGAGTGAGCTTCGGTTCAGCTTGTCCCACACGGCACCGCAGCATTTGAGGAGACCAATGATATAGGTTTGGAGGATAACCGAGATGAGCTCTATGGGACGTCTTGGGTCTTGGGAGCCGCTGTGTCGGTGGGAAACCATATCCGGGTCGATTTGGCCAAGCTCATGGATGTAGACAAGTGTAAAGACAGTGGTTGAGAGAAGATTGCCGGCATGCCATTCCATCTGACGAGTTAGTACACGCTTCTGGGCTGGCACAAGGACACACCTCATATGCACATGCTCTGTCAATGATCCAACATATTTCCTCAGGAAGCAAGGGGGCAAGCGCGTCAAAGGGTGGTACAGACGAGGATACCATTCCGCTGTCGAGGCGCGGCTCTCCAATCTGGGTGAATATGAGAATCAAGATTTATCGCCCGTTTGTGTAGGAACCTCGAGGGCGCTCATGGCTTCCAAAAGGGTGAACCCGTCCATCCACACTGTTTCTCCGGGCTGCATTTCTGGGGGGGAAGGTGAGCATGTCGTCCAAGTATGGCTGCCAATATTACCTGCCGAGGCCGCGGAGAATATATCGCGGACATCCTGGAAGTCGTCGCCACCAGGCAAGTCCATTTCGCGCGAAGATGAGGGTGATGAGGCAAGATCATGAGGCAGGCAGTGGCTGTGTTCCGGCATCTTTGGCCGAGCACGCGATCGGTGTCAATAATGCTTCCCCGACGACTTCCATCATGCGCGTCCGCGCTCCGAAAGGCGTATTCCACCGCGCCGGCGACCGCGAATAAACGTGTTATTTTGTCGGGCATTCAGCCTACGGGAACACCACATGTAAATTCTAGATAAATAAACCAACACTAGCTCATCCATTCCGCAAGCTAGGAAACTACTTTGGCGCTCTAACCAACTGGGTGCATATGCAGAACACTGCTGGGCCGGAAGACGTAATGCTCTACGCAGTCGTAGGCTGGCATGCTCTCACACTGCCTCAAAACCCCGATGCGTTGCGTGCTGCCCGGAACGACATGCTCGCAGTTCTACTTGCCATCGGTCTTGACCCAAAGAAATCAATAATATTTCACCAAGACCATGTAATACATCCCATCTATCCGTCTTCACTTTCTTATGCTATTTCGCAGAACCAAGATCATACCGAGCTCAGCTGGATTCTCAGTTGCATGACCTCCATGGGACATCTCTTACGAATGACCACTTGGAAAGTCCGTTACCTGTGCTCAAATGCAATGTCATTCTGACCCCCCGTTTAGTCGCGCTTTGCGGATTCCAAGAACATGCAGGCTCATGCTTCAATAGATGAAGGCGCTATGAATGCTGGACTTCTCACCTATCCTGTTCTCATGGCTGCGGATATTCTGACTTACAAGTACATCTACGCGTTCTCGTCTCTCTTTCCTTCTGACACCTTTGGCAGCGCAACACATGTCCCTGTTGGCGACGACCAAACTCAGCACTTGGAACTTGCTCGCGACATCGCTGAGCGGTTCAACAAGACGTATGGCCATGTCTTCACTCTGCCCGGCATAATAAAGAGTACGCAAAATCGCACCTTCACTTCATCATACTCATGTATAGCTCAGCATCATCACAACGTATCCTTTCCTTGCGCGACCCGACAGCAAAAATGTCCAAGTCCGCTCCAAACGCAGCCTCGCGCATCCTCCTCACCGACACTTACGACCAAATAAAGGCCAAGATCCGCGCGGCAGTCACCGACTCTCTTCCTGGCATCACCTACGATCCCGTTGGGCGCCCTGGCGCAGCAAATTTACTCACCATTCTCGGCGCGTGCACTGGGGAAAGCCCTGAGGTCGCTGCTCAGCGATACGAGGGGAAGAACTTTGGAGCACTCAAGAGTGATTTATTGGAGACGCTCAATGAGACGCTGAAAGTGCCGCGTGCAGAGTTCGAAAAAATTAAGGCGGACCAGGCTTATCTGGAAGGCGTCGCCAAAGACGGTGCGCGCAGGGCAAGGGAATACTCGTCGCCCATGCTACAAACAGTCAGAAAAGCTGTTGGACTAGCGTAATGCTGTTGGTCTCTACTTTTTTAGTTGACATTGGTATGACGTTAATCACTCAGTTCAGATTGTACACAATGGCAGTATCGTAGCATTTTTTTGACCACGCAAGAGCGCAAGCGAAAGGACGAGTGCATGCACCCGTTGAAAGATTTAGAGAGTCGGTAAGGTACTGATTTCGTAGATATAGGAATGTCAAATTCTGTATGTCCAAAACTCTCTCTTGGACCAAGCACATCGACTGGCATTTACTGACATGAGTAGACAGTTAGCCTATATCAGATTGTAGTTGCTTTGTCGCCACATAGCTGCAAGATAACTAATCAATATTTCGTGGACGCACTGAGGAAGATGATGACGCTTACCTGCCGTGCTCAGCTTGAAATCAACACCTCCATCCATGGCTTGCTGTATATTCGCGCCGGCCTCCGAAAGCATATTATCAGGTTTTTTTATGTGTATCGGGTCACTCCCGATATATGCAACGGTGATGTGGAACGTCTTCAAGATGGCCTCGTCTCCCAACATTCTCGTGCGTATAATATTCCATAACGCGTTCACATCGGATTGCTCGAAGTCACAATTTTTTACCACTCTTCTTGGTTCAGTTTGTGTCAAATTCACGAAGAGCGTGTTGAGGTTGGGTAGGTTGGATGATGTGCCGACAAGGATGTTGCGGAGACCTTTGACAAGCACGTTCGCAGTATCGTCGTCTTGCAGTGCCGCTTCCCAAGTCAGAAAGCGGAGGGTGTTGAGGTAGGGGAGAAGAGGCCCAAAAGAATTCACGTCGCCTGCGGAAAAGCCATCCCAGTGATATTGGTCAACCGTGAGTTCCACCAGATGACAGTTCGAATCATGCAGAAGTGCTTCCACCCGGGCGACACTTCGCAAGTCCATGTCCCCAGTGTCACCTATCATGAACCGGAGAGTATTGAGGTTTGGAAGAATGACTGGCGGTAGGACGAATGCGCTGAGGTGCAATTTGATGATGTGAGAGTTCTCCACGATTGGCAGAGTTGAAAGGATACCATCGTCGTCAGGAATGAAAGAAAAAGTCTCGCCCCAGGATATAGCAGTCACAGCGACTTGACTCATGACATCATAAAAGTAGTTGGCAAGCTCGCGGTACGTCTCAAAGTTGAGACTGGAAACATCGGTCTCAATGAGTTGAGGCCAAGGGAGGTTGAAGGGAAACACATTCGTGCCAAACTTCGCCGAAGAAAGTTTTGGCGCAACCAGGAAGATATTCTTACAATCTTGCCAGAGATGGTTGGGTGGTTCATCGCAACATGAATCGATGAGGGAAATGCGTTCCAACATTGAAATACGATTCGTGACTTCCACCAGAGCAGACCATGGAGTCACAGCGTCCGGGAGGAGATCTTGATAGTAAGGACCTTGCACCGTGAATTCTTTCCAACGAGGACTTTCGTCAATCGCAAGACGAATAATCTTGTTTCCGAGTATCAAGCCATCCGTTACCTCTGCTTCAAGTCCTGTATTCTGATATGACTCCTGGTTTGTGTGCCAATTTTTCAGCCTGAGCCTCAGTGGCTTAGGTCTTCCCGATCGCAGCGCATTCTCGCAGACTTTCGCGAAATGGCTCCATGTCGACGCACCAAGCTCAGTCGGTATGGTGCGAGAATTGGGTTGAAGATCTATACAGATGTTTTGCCACAATGTCATGGAAGAGCTACAGATGCCCCGCCAAAGTGTATTGACATGCATGAGCACAAGTTGTGTTGGAAGCTTTCCTCCGATCTGGAAGCACGTATAGTCATGCTGAGCATCAGAGACGGCAAACTCAATAACTATCGCTAGTATCTCGTTTGGAAAGCTTTGGATGGAAGGTCGAGCCTATGATAGTTCAGTTGTGCGAAGTTAGTCCGACGCTGTGCTACTTACAATGTCTGTGAAGGACATGGTGGTGGACTGAAAAAGGATTAATGCAAGTGGCCGCCTTTTATAGGTAGCTACTTGATTATGTAAAGCACAGAGTGAACAATGCAACCTGACAACTGTTGGTGTCGCAATCGTGGATCTGGGCTGACCAAGTACAGCATTGTTGCGCGTTGCTCCTTCCAATGTAGTAGCAATTGTACATTTTCCACGTATTTTACCCGATGTGGTCTCATTGCAGGGTCATTGTTACGACGGACAATGAGCAACGAAACAACTAACATCCTGACTATTTGCGGTCCAAACGGGTTTCCCTGCTTTACGCATAAAAGTAGAAATGTATAATAACTCGAACTGTTGCATACGTGGCTCACATTAAGGCAATCGCTTCGTTCGTTAGGGCATGCTTCAACGAACGGGTCCTTACGGTCCCAGCACTGTTGGCTTCAGTTGAGTCAATTTTGCATAATCCCCGAATTATCCTGCATATTTCCCACTATATCCCGTGTTCCATGTACTGAAGGCTCATCGACGCAAACTCAGGTCTCAGGGTGAGGAAATTCCACCATGTTTGCGTCGACTGTGGTAGTTTGAACGCGTTATGGCATTTATGAGCGGCTTCATTGAGTTAAATTTGACGCGTGCAATAATTCTTCTGCAGAAATCTTAAACCACTTTCATCTGCACAGCAACAGCTAGTTTCTTGGCTGGTTTCGTCTACGGTCAAACCACGTGATCGATTTTGATCGACCTGTGTGACGCGTGACACAACAGGCTTGTCTTCCGCACCGACAGTGCGCCACATATCTCTCTATCCATTTCTTCTGGACTGTGTCAGAATTCCCTCGTCGCAACCATCGGGATTTCAAATTACTCAATTCATCTACTGGACACTCCCACAAACTTGTAGCGACAACCCGCGGCGCGTCGTGACGTCTAGATGCTCTCCAAATTAGCACCGTTCCAGCCGGCGCCGCCGCTGCGGTCGACGCTACTGAAGAACCCTGGAGATGCACTTCCACCAGTAGCGGAGTTAAATGCGCTTCAGAATGAGCTCAGGATGATACGCGCTAAGCTGGAAAACCGGGCCAAGAAAGCCAGCTCGGACCAGAAAGTTATCGAAGATACAATGCACAGGATGCAGGCATCGGAAAGGGCAAAGAGAAAGACGGTGGAAAAGGTCAAGCGGGAACAGCGCGAATGTGAGTCTAGTTTCTGCGAGTGGCGAGCGGGATCTAATGTAATGCTCTAGTTACGCCTATCTCGTCTGACATGGACGATTACCGTTCACAGCCCACAAAGCTCAGACTTTCGATGCAGCCATCTGGCTCCTCTATTAGCCAGTGCGCACTTTGTTCCCCTCTTTGTCATTAACTAACTCAATCTACAGCGAAAGTAGTAAGAAGAAGAAACGAAAGCGCGAACATGATGACAGTGAGGTCGAGTCCGGTGCGTCGTCTGCGTCACATTCGCTACACCATCTGACTCTAGTACACAGTTTCAAACCGACACCGCAAAGGAACACCTCCAGTAGCACTTCCTCCATACATTCCAAAGACCGCTGCGAAATCCCTTCCCAGTGCCGCTAGCTCTTCGAAGAGGGATCCACCTGCAGAACCGCCATTTCTTGTTCCAGAACAAGTGCGCCTTGTCCCCGAACGCCCACCTGTACCTCCACCTCCACCTCCAGGACCGCGTACACCGCAGGACGTCGTCGAAGACTTCAGCAAGCTCAAGCAGCCACAACAGACTAGCGTCAATTCTTTCCATCAGTCCATTGAGCCTTGGATACGCAACATCCGCGAAGAGGATATCGGCTGGCTTGAGCATACAGGCGACGAGGTCGAAGCATTCGTTATACCCAAACTCGGTCGACATTACCTGGAAATTTGGCGCGAGCACGACAACAGCATATTTCAACCTGGGGAAGATGCGCCGCCAGACCTGTTTGAAGCACCAGACCCAAAGTGGGATCCATCGACGCTGGAGGAGCAGGACTGTGTGAACGAACTTCATGGACATGGGCCGCTTACGGAGAGAGTCATCAGCGCCTTGATGATCACCGACAATCCCTGGAAGGGTGTCAAGGATGCAGAGGACGCGATGGAGGGCAGGCCTGGAGGCAGCGGCGCTGCCGCGTCGAAGAAGGAGAAGCTCAGCGTTTCCGACCTTGAGACGAGGATACGTGATACTATGCGGTATCATGGGCTTCTTTCTGACATAGTAAGTTGTCTTCATGAGTCCTCGCATCCAAACTGAGCGTCGCAGCCGGACTATGGAGAAAAGGTCGATGACCCAATAAGCTCTGCTCTACGGCAAGCCCAGCAGGAGCTCAGACTCACCATGGCGCGGAATAAAGCGCGGAGGAAACGTTTGGTCGCTGCTGCCCGTGACCGTATTGCCTACCAGGAGTACTTGGACGCGCGCGAGGCCCTGGACAAGAACATCTACAACACATACGCCAAGCTGCAGAAGAAAGACAATCCCAATGGAAAGTCGAAGAGGCGTAAGCTTGACCATGCTGAAACTCCAACCCTTCCGCCCTGTCCTGCAGCACTCGGCTTAGGGCCCGACGAGGACAACATACTCAGGGTGGACCCGGCATTATCACGGCTGGTGAATATCCGGCGCCAATGGGTAGACCAAGTGGGGGGCGTGTTTGAGAAGATGCAGAAGGCGCAGGACGGACGAGTGTGGAGCGTGCCGAGGGAAAGCATATATGAAGGGCTTGATGAAGATGTGCAGGCGATACTGGAGGGCAGGGAGCCGCCACCGAGACCGTTGCCTATGCCTACTGACGAAATGGACATTGGATAGTATTCCATATCGTGCTTTGTTGTGTTGCATTTTATCTGTTGATTTCTGTCGCTCGCATTGTCTTAGGGCTGCTCAGCGCTCAGCGCTCATTGACATTTTTTGGAACAAGGTTCAATAGTGCTATTCGTAGTATTCCACTGAACCTCCGAAGACGGCCTTTGACCGTTTTTATGCTCGACCCACGGCAGCGAATTCGGCTCAAGGCCGCACATACTTCGAGACAAGACGTGCGTCTGGCTCTCATCTTGGACGGCGACAACTACATAAATCCTGCTTAGTAGAACGTGATAACGCACATTTCGAGTCCTCTCTAGTACAGCACGATGTCTGCTACCACTTCACCTGAGATTCGCGCTTATGAGTCCTCCATCGCTGCGCTGAACATCAACGACATACCCACCTACCTCGACCATTTCACGGAGGATTTCGAATGGACGGTGTTGCCAAAGTCCGCAGGATTTTCAGTCAACCGCGAAACTGCACCAGCCATTCTGAAAGCGTTCGAATCGTTTACCAAGGAAGCGCCCTTCCATGTGCGTACACCGAGCTCAATGATATTCTACTTCTCACGAGCAGACATAGGCAAAGATCCACAGAATCATCGAAACGAAGGAAGCTAAACCGACACTCTTTGTGCAGGTGATAATCCTCTAACCGTGCTAGATATCTCGACGACTGACGCTTTCCAGGCGGAGAGTAATGGTACGACCAAGGCGGGAACAGTCTGGCACAACGAATACATGTATATCGTCGAGTTCGCTCCGCGCGAAGGCGATAGGCTGCCCAAGATCCAAAAGTTGACCGAGTTTCAAGATGGGTTGAGCGTGACAAGGTTCATGCAGCAGGAGGCGGAGAATGCGGGGGATGCCAGCACTGACATCCTTAATGCTGCCCCCGCTTTTGGAGGTCAGACTGCTTGAATTGAACGAGTATATTGGTGTAGAATACTTGCAGTACTATGGAATGATGACGTTCTTTGCGCATTTGAATGCCTCTATGTCATTGAGTCTCTCTAGAATCTCCATCTTTAGCAGCGTCGTGCGCGTGTCGCGTCGCAGCATGGATGGGAGCACAATTGTCTCCAGAGATTGACTGGTTACACGCCGGAATATCACTGACAACAAAGGCAACCCATCTTCCTTCATTACGCTTTCCAGCTTGATCATTTCCAGCATGTTGTTCTTGCGCAAGTCGAGAAACTCTTTCCCAGCAGCTTTGAAATATTTATCAGTTTGCGCACTATGCAAGTAGTCAAAGACGTACCTATATTTCCCCATCCAGGATTGAATGCTCCGGACAGAGGATACAGATGCAGATACTTTAGCTGGCTTCCCGCCGAATACAAGGTGTTCCGCAACTCCTTCGTTGGTCGGAAGCCAATTCCACCCAGCGCCAGCTTGGTGAGAGGCACACGGCCTGTTTCCAACCATGTCATGAAGGCGCGCGTGAGACATTGATGAGCCGACTGAAAGTGCACGACCTTGAGCGTCTTTGGCGGCACCCCGTGGGAATGGCGCTTCATTGAGGGCGCTTTGATGTCCCTGGAATCCGCCTCTTCAGTCATAACCAACAAGATAGTCAGCTCGGTAAGCGCAGGGAACGCCCGGAGAAGGCGAATGAAGTGTAGGACGTCCCGGAAGGAATTTCTGAGTATCCTTAGCGACGTAATGCGATAACCGATAACTGAAAATAGTCCCTCCATCTCCACCTGTGTTTTGAATTCTGTCCACTTGATGCGGTTGAGTACGAGGCAGTTGAGGAGCGTGAGCCGGGGCAGAATGAGCACGGCTGACTGGAAGTCATCGGTGTCCTTGGCCATCCACGAGCGAGAATACGGGGGAGAGACGCGCACTTCGCGAGCATGGACGGTTACCGTCTCGAGCAATTTTCTGCCGCTTTCCTGCAGTTTGCGCAAGAGCCGCATGTCGACGCTGCGAAAGAAGATGCGGCGGCTGGCGTACAGCCAAGCTTTGTTCACTAACGCACATGCCTTCAATGTCGTAGAATCAAAGGGAAGGGTGTCAAGATATGCAAAGATTTCGTCCGTGATTTCGAGAGGAAGCTGATCGAAATACAAGTTGGACATGGTGGAAGGACACCAAGAGCGATTCGGATCGTTCGGATCAAACCCGAGTGGTTCGCTCTAGCCTCTAGGTTTGATTTCGACAATTCTAACTTTCAAACATTATGCTCCCAACGATGGTCGATCTCGGACTACACAATGGTCTGCAGGACTTTGCGGTAACTGTACGACGTTCCAGGGCTTGTACAAACGTTCAGCCGCTCGCTCAAATGGCACTGTTATAGCAGAGTCTCTCAAAGGTAACTCGCAAGCTTGTTCTTCGCCGTGCATTCTGTCTTCGGCATACCCGAGTAAGTGATTTGGAAGCCAGAGCCCGAGGCTCGAGCATCCGTGCTGTCTGCTCGTACTTGCCAGCTCAAGCATGCAGCAAGTTATTTTCCTGCCCAGTCCGTACTATTCCGCTCCCTTGAAAACTACAAAAACACACCGAGACTAGTAATCATGGCTGTCTGTCGCTCAAAATGCCATCCCTCGACAAAACCGCCGGACCTCTCGCGTTTCTAGGCGTTTTGGCATGTTGCGCATGCGTCGTGGCCTCGCTCACTGTACGACCCAGCAAATTCCGATGGCTCCTTTTCTTCCCCATGCTTTCGATCCCCCTCAAGTTGGTTCATCTGCATTTCGGACCCAAATTTCTGGATTTCTGGCTCCATTGCTTCCTACCAGTCTTATTTCTCATGTCCCTCGATGTACGTCCGTATGCTCCATATGTTTTCAACTGACAGCGTACCAACGAGTCCATGCTATAGTGGATGATATTTCATGAGCCGCAACTGGCTTTGAGGCAGAAAACGCAAAAGGGGAATATCAAGGATAAACCGCTCCATGAGCGTCTGGCATGGGGATTTCGATTGTTCCTCAGCATACGGGGCGTTGGGTGGCGTGGGTAAAATTGAAACGTGCAAACGAGTATCTCACCGTTCATAGAACATGAACCCCGTGGCCTACGTCCCGCCTGCCCCACGGGGACGTCCCGACCTCGTTTTATAGCCTCTCAGCTATTAAGCCTGCCAGCAGGTTTTCTGACATTGGACTTGGCAAGTGTACTCCATCGAACGGCCAAAATGCCGTCTTCCGGAAGTCCCATTGTTCAACAAGCCCTTATGACACTTTCATACGGTATGACAAGTAAGTCCCATTTTGTGCTACACCTTCGTCTGTACTGCATGCCTGAACTATGTTTAGTCATTGGAGGATTTCAAATACAGCACTATATCTTTAGCATATTGCTAGTGAGCGTCGGATATTCAAAGCCGCAGGACTTTGTTCCATTGTTCGGGTAAGTAACATTCTCCAGTGTACAGCGTTAAGCAGTCCCTCACACATGCTTTCAGTTACTGGTCGAAAGCATATAGCCTCAGAAAGTTTTGGTCTGAGGTTTGGCATCAGACCTTCCGTCGTGTGCGCTGGTCATTACCATTCTTTAACTCTCAATCACTCAAACATCCAATGACAGTGCTTCTCGGCCCCCGGAATTGGCCTTGTACGCGTCCTGCGTATTCCGAGAGGTACCAATGCCTCCGCATACACTCAACTATATAGTGCCTTTATCCTCTCGGGTCTTCTTCACGTCTCTGCGGACTATGCCGTTGCCGACAAATGGGTTCGCAATTCCATGGTCTTCTTCATCCTTCAAGCTGTGGGTATCACCTTAGAGGACGTAGTGACACATTATCTTTGGAAAATAGAGCTTAGCTCTCGCTGGAAAGGTGGTGCGCAGCGATTGGGGTGGATGATGGGATACATATGGGTTTCCCTGTGGTTCATATACACTCTCCCGTTCTGGCAACAGGATGACCACTTGGAGGTTGCAATACCTGAGAGCTCTAGCTTGATAGGAAAGGCTCTTACCTACGTCTCCACACGATAACTACTATGTTTCAGTGGAAGAACTTCGATCTATCGGATCGTCCAAACGTACTGCAATAACTACACAGTTGCATGTTTAAAGAGGCTCAAGATCTAATTCAACTTGCCTTCTTAGGCTTGCGCCAATCTATCCTCAAGTGTGCCAGTATGGCAAGGCTATGGGCGCCCTTTGATTTAGCCTTGATTGATCGCTTGATCGATCGCCGAAATGCATTAGCTAGAACACGTGACTATCCGAAACACCAACTGGCCGGCGGCCGGCGATTTGTTCGGAGAGTTCCGCAGATTCTGCGTCGGCTCAGACGCGAAGCCGCGCGCGCGTCGAGTAGCATGGTAATGACTTGCACCACGGAACAGACTTAGCGGAAAGTATGAGGATATCAGGGGTAATCTTATCCGTTGCGATTCGATTAGGTTTAAAATGGTTCCTCCTATATATTGGCATTTTCGATTTCGATGCGAAGACGAGAACGAAGAAGAAGACGTTTCAAGCATTGATCTAATTCGCACCGTGTCACCTATTCGCACCCATCCTGCAGTCTATCTTTGCAAGCGTGCGAGCGCTCAGTTGGGAATTTCCGGCCTTTAAGTCTCAATACAAAAGCCCACCGCGATGAGCAACGTTTAATGTACTTGCAATGCGGTCTATTGACGAGGGAAAAGCCGCTGGGCCGCTTGCCTACATATGCGTTCTTGTGTGCTTCATATGTATGATCGCATCGCTCACTACCAGGCCTAACAAATTTCGATGGCTCTTTTTCCTTCCCATGCTCTCCATCCCGCTGGGATTGGTAAATCTGCACTTCGGAGATGAAGACCTGGACCTCTCTGTGCATTGCTTTCTCGCAATTCTGTTCTTTGTGGCCGTTGATGTAGGTCTTGTCAAGTACACTTCAGATACCCGTATTGATGACTACCGTCTACTAGTGGATCGTAATCCATGAGCCTCAAATTGTAATGAGGCAAAAAAACCAAAGGGGGGATATACAGAGTAAACCGTTCCTCGAGCGTCTCGCGTGGGGAATTAGGTTGCTTATGAGTCTCCGAGGCGTTGGATGGGGTGAGTACTACTCAAACCTTGTCAAGCGTAAACATCTCACCGTTCACAGATCATCAGCCTCGTGGTCTACGCCCTCCGTGCTCTCCCAAAACGCCTAAACTTGAGTTCATAGCTTCAAGTATACTATACGCACTCGGCGATTTTCTCTTGATGGACGCAGGCAGCGTCCTGCTGCGAATAATCGACAAACCATATTATGGGCGACCGCTGGCCTCCCAATCACTGATCACGTTTGGATTCGGTCTTTTACGTGAGTCCACAATCTATTCGTCTGTGAATGACTCAATTTCAAACAGTTGTTGGCCAACTGCAAATCCAGCTGAAAATTATGAGCGTGTTTCTGGTCAGTGTTGGATATTCGAAACCGCAGGATTTTGCTCCTGCATTTGGGTGAGTGCCTCCCGTCTGAAGTTGAGTAGCACTTCACGCACACCGCCTATTCAGATACTGGTCCAAGGCGCACAACCTCAGGAAGTTCTGGTCCGAAGCTTGGCACCAATTTTTCCGTCGTGTGAGCTGCCTCCCCTTTATGCGAGCGTAGACGCTCACGCGTTCAATGCGCAGTGCCTCTCTGCTCCGGGAGTTGGCCTTGTCCATGCTCTGAGCATCCCACGCGGCACAAATGCCTCTGCTTACACCCAGCTATACAGCACTTTCATCGTCTCCGGCTTTTTACACGTCTGCACTGACTATACTGTCAACTACAAATGGTCGCATGGGCCCATGATTTTCTTCGTATCGCAAGCCGTCGGTATCACTGTGGAAGACACAGTAGCATACTTGACCGGGAGGGTGATATCTAATTCGCGCTGGCAAGGCAGCGTGCAAGCGTTGGGAAGGATGATTGGGTATGCATGGGTGTTCCTCTGGATGGTGTATACCCTTCCGTTCTGGCTACAAGAAGGCAGACTCATACGCGCTTGGGGCGTGTCGGCGGAGGCTAGTATATTGGAAAAGGTTCTGACCCGCGTAGGATTTTAGTGCTAGTGCTTGTTTTCGGGCAGTCACTGGATGGGAGAGAAAGGCCAATGCTCTGGCCACCATGTCCGATTAATAGCGATATTGAAGGAAAGTAGTATGTACAGTAAGTAAGGTATAGATGCAGGAGTCGTGAATCAAATCGTATCCCGTACGGCCATGAGTAAAAAGTCAAACGTCTCTATGTATGTCGTTTAGATAATGCACACCGGTTCATAGATGCTGCCTGAACGGATTGTTTGAAGGGCCTGTCTGGTTCCTCCAAAGCGGTTCCGGGAAGAGCTGTGGCTCGGGCGAGTTGTTATGTGAGCGTATCGCATGCGCGTACGCCTCCGCGTCCGTGCGCGGTGGCGGCGGCAGCAATGATGGCTCATACGAGCTCCCCGAGTATCGCGCCATCTGCTCATTGCGGACAGGCTGGCGCACATCTGGTGCCGCACGAGGATGGCCAGTCACCTGAGAGTAGATGGATGGCCCAGAAAGAACGCTAGGGTCTTCGAGGCGCCGTGAAGAAGGGCCCTCGTCGAATCGCCCGGCTCGTGGGGGAGCCAGCTCGTCCCGCCGGTACGAGTCGACAATTTTTTCCAGAGTGCGTCCGTCGTCGCGAGTGCGCAGATCGTCCTGGTCGAAGTTGTCTCTGTAAGGGACATCGATGGGTTTGAGCTCTTGTTGCTCGACATCAGGGTAGACACGATGCGTGCGACGGCGCCCAAACAGCCTCTGTCCAAACCGAGCTAGGCGCCATCGCCAGCTATGAGTATGGTTCAAGTTCTTCGCGGAGGCGAACATCGCTGTACGCTTGGCACGCTGCTTGCGCATGCGCCGCCGGAAGAGCATAACAACGACAAGGAAAATGAAGGCGCAGCCGAGAGCCATGAGCAAGATCTGCCACCATTCCAGACGAGGTTTCGTTTCTACCTCGGTGGGGTCGTTGACGCCGGTGATGGATGGAATGGTACCAGACGAGGTGCCGCTGGGCTTCGGGACAGCTACAAGCTCGGATAGGCAGACACCGAGGCCGTCCACGATGCTAGAGCCGTTTTCGCACTGGGCGTTCACGCATTGACCGGCACGGACGTGCTTGTTGGCACCGCAAGAGAGACATTGGTCCTTGCTGCCGCCATAGCATGAACCACAACTTGAATCACAGGACTTGCAGCCGCCTGATGTCGCGTCAAAGTATTCGGAGGAGCTACATGTTGGCATGCAGCGGCCGTTACTGAGGACAGGGCGGTCGGATGGGCAGCTTTGGCACTTGTTGAAGCCGGCGCCAGAGCATGTTGCACAATCAGGATGGCACGTCAAGCACGATCCCGAGTTTGCGAAGGTGCCATCGTCGCAGGACGAGACACATTTCCCATTGGATGCAAGTTGACCGCTAGGGCATGTCAAGCAGAAGTCCTTTGAGCCAGAGCAAGTAGAACAGCTCGAATCGCAGGCTAGAAGGAATTAGAGCCGCCAAGGATGGCGTGGCTGGATGACTCACTGGTGCAGGTTACATTATCTGTATCAACAAACGAGCCAGAGGGACAGCTATCAACGCAGTCGCCATTTGAAAGGAATGAACCAGCAAGGCATCCGGTACACTTGAGCTGGTCAACAGTTGAAGTAGTTGAGAATCCTGGGATTTCGCAGGACGTGCATTTGGCGCCGCAAGCTGAGAGCAATGTTAGCAGCAGAATGGATGCGCAATTTGAGAACACTCACTATCGCAAGCCCTCTTGTTGTTGTCCGCAAGGAGCTTGGAACCTTCACAGACACCCTTGCTATCCGCGCTGACACAACTGCCATTCAACGTATAGGTGCCAGAAGCGCATTTGATGCAGTCATTGGACGTCAAGCCACCGCAGGTTTCGCAAGCAGGGTCACACTGTTCGCAGCTTCCACCATTGGCAAAACTCCCATCGGGGCAAGTCGTCCCAGACGTAGTCTTGGTCGATTGAGCAACGCACTTGGTCTTGTCATTGGCATCCTGGGTAAAGCCGCTCTTGCAGGTGGTGCATGTTCCAGTTCCGTCAGCGCAGGCAGTGCAGCCCACAGCGCAAACTGGACAGGGTTAGATGAAGTTGATGGCATGAAGTTGATGTGCTTACTCTTGCAGTCGTTAGAAGACGTAAGGAAGAAGCCAGCATCACACTTGGCGCATGCGGTACCATTGCTGGCGGCGGTCCATCCCGAGTTGCAGGTGCAAGATCCGCCAGACCCACATTCACCGTTGAGGCAGTTGCACGTCTTGGGATCGTTCTTGATGTCTAGGGTAAGGCAGCGACCTGTACCAGTAATTCCGTCGTCGCAGTCTGAACAGTCGGCCGGGCACTTTTGGCATGTCGGGCCAAAGAAACCATCCTCGCATTGTTCGCAGCTAGCGCCCGTGAAGCCGGCCTGGCAGGTGCATTTGCCTTCGCTCGTACAGACTCCATTTCCAGCGCATGTGGGCGAGCATTGACTTGATTGGAGGTCGACAAGGGCCGGAGAGCCAGCGAGCGAGCCGAGCTGGCTCATATCTGGAACAGACTGCCAGAACACTACGCGTTCGTCGTCCCCAACGTTGAGGACAACATAAGTGTCTTTGGAAAGGATGAACGCCGATGCGGATATGTCCGTGGACTTGTTTCCAAGCGGCTCGGTGGGTAGATTGGAGTGTTTGGCACTGCCAGAGTACATTGCACCATCGTAAATGGTCATGCCGGCGTCGGGGGCGATGGTGAGCGGTACCTGCAGCTTGGACGAGTTCGTGAAGCCCGTAGAGGCGGATATGGATGCGGAAGATGAGGTGAGCATATTGTGTAGCAGTTGAGGGTTCGTCGTATCGGTGTATTGTCCGGGAAGGAGGAGCAGACTTGTGTCAGAGCCATCAGTGGCAAGGCGGACGCCAACTGGGTCAAGAATGAGCATAGGAGGGCAAGCAGAATTCCATCACGCACCAGTAATGTTCGATGAGCCCTGCAAGCATTGTCCGGCAACACACACTACGGAAGAGGTTGAATTTGCAGCAGCTGCAAGGCCATTAGAGACACGGCCATGTTGGACTTTCCTCGGCCACGCACCAGCTACTGCGCCAGAAAGGAGAAGAGGAAGAATTACGCCGAGCATGGCGGAGGTCGTGAGAGGAGAAAGTAAAGAAAAGTCGTAAATCAATAGTAAGGGCAGATCCAGCTGGTTACAGACAAAAGCATTGTTCTCGATTCCGAACAATAGCTGGCGATCGCGTTGTTTGGATCACCCGGGTCCGCAAGCACGTGCACCTTGTGGGCTCTGCATTTCAGGGCAGAAAATGGAGGAACAATTGTACGCTCATTGTACGACGGAAAAGGACGGAAACTAGCTAGGGTGAGAGGCCGCTCAGACTTCGAAATAGTACCGAGCCATACAAGCAGTCAGAGTAATCCAGGCTTGATGTCATGTTACTCCAGGCAAGGTAATTGTCTGCCTTCTACTTTCATGCAACCATGCCCGCAGAAAAGCCCCTCGTTCTAGTAGTCGGCTCTACCGGGCGCATAGGTAGCGTCGTGGTAAAGAATATTCTTGGGAGCGGTAACTTCGTACATTATTATTTCCTTCTGGGAGAAAATTGACTCTCATATGTGTTTATCACTGCAGCGCGTCGCAATTCTCGTCAGGAAAGAATCACTCAAAAAGCCGGTCGTGCAAGAACACAAGAACTCTGGCGCAGAACTGCGCGTCGGCGACATTTCTGAATCCCAAGAGGCCATTCAAAAGCACCTCCAAGGTGTCAACATCCTCATCTCGCTTGTCCTTGCAGTAGTCGACCAAAAGCCGCTTTTACGTGCCGCAAAACAGGTTGGGACAATCAGCCGTGTCGTTCCTTCGGATTTTGGACCCACAGCACCTCGCGGAGTAGTAGAAATGCTTGACATGGTCCGTGTTAATCAAAGAATGCGCTTGTTTATCTCTAACGCGAACAACAGAAAAGGGACATTCACGAGTTTGTGCACGAGCTCGGGCTTCCGTTCACTTTCATCGAGGCGGCGTGGTGGCTCATGATGCTCTTGCCTCTTCCGCGCTCGTACATGGACAAGTTCTTGCCTCAAACACAGGCACAGGCGCAAAGAACATATGCGGGTGATATGCACAAGCGGATTACTATCTCGACACTGGATAGCATTGGCATCTTTACTGCCAAGATACTCGCCGACCCACGCACTCTCAACAAGTCGGTGCTCATACATGATGGCGACATGTCCCTCGCAGAGGCCTTCACATACGCTAAGAAGGTCACCAAAAAGGACTTCAAATCGGAATACACAAAGGCAGGTCTCAGAATGCGTCCTTCTTCGTCGGTTGTTAATGCTTGCACAGATTCCCGATGAAGTTATTCTCGAGAACACAAGGAGTAGCGACTTTTGGGTTCGGCTGTTTGCGCAGTATCAGAATGTTATATACCTCCGGAACGATAACGACCTTTCGACGCTTGCTGCTCGGGGTGTGCTGAACGCTCGAGAGATGTATCCTGAAATTCCTCCTGTCGATCGCGAGGAAGAGACGAGGAAGTGCTACGAGGAATACGACCACTCCAGCATGTAATAGCATAATACTTGACTTGGCGATGTACTAGCATCTGCGGGCGCGCCGTTGCTTCTTCAGTGCGCTTTCACAGCTGTACATAACTAGTATGGAGGGGACCCGAAAATGATTGAAAACCTCATTGTAGAACGTTACGAAGGAACGTCGAAAGACATGGGTACTGTATAGAAATTATATGCCTCCTTCTTTATATCAGCAATTGGGATGCTGTCGTACAGCTCGCGCGCAATCAGGACTCCATCTGCCTTTGCCTTTTCGATAGTATTGTCCTCGCGCACGTAAAGGGAATACCAATACTCTGCCAAAGTTCTTGCGAGGCTGGAGGTATTTGCGATACGGTCTTGAAGGACCTCGCCTGTAAGCTATGAAAGACGTAAGCTCAGTAACTATCCAAAGATAGAAAGCCTGGCACACCATTGGATAGTCAGAAAAGTCCTCCCCGGATACCTCTTCCGCTATCTTCACAATCTCGGCGTGGGTGTACTCGACGTCGAAAACAGCAACGGTGTGGTTGAGTGTACGCTCGTCCTCAATCACGCGCCCAACGAGCGCTCCGATGCTATCAAGCGAGACGTACATGTTGCGAGCGCCCATGGGGCCATAGAAGCTCTTTGGAAATGCCCATGACTCCTCGACTTTATGTGAACATGGAAATGCAAGCTGCATCCACCAGCCGACTTCGATGAACGTATACGACAGCCCGAGGCTCTTGATGTACTCTCTCACATCGAGCTTCTACGCACATCAGTAGATTTACTGCAAATGAGCCGTGGGAGCAGCGAAGAGTCACGCACCAAATCATGCAGTCCCATGACACCTGGCTGGGAATGGGGTCCAAAGTCGGACGGAATGACGCGCTTGACGCCGACCTTGCTTGCGGCGAGAATGATAGGCTTCTGGTCAACCCACAATGGTATGACAGTAGATATGAGTATATCAACGCCTTGAAGTGCCTCCTCAAGTTTGTCGGCTGCATCAGAGAGATCCCCCAGCCGGACGATAGCACCGGCCTCCTTGAGGTGCTGGACAACCGGCTTATCGACCGAGCACGAAGGCAACCACAGTCTTCCGGATTTCAGCGTGGTTATGGGATGGGAGGAGTATCGTTGACATACAAATGATGAAGTGAGAAGGAGATGGCGAGCAATCGCCGAGCCAGTATTGCCCGACGCACCAGCGATGAAGACGACAGGCTTGTTCGGCATCTACAAAAGAGATGGTGTTCAAGCTTGTTGTGATACTTGATTATCATAAATAATATCCTACCTGAAGGATATTTGTTTTCCTCAGACTCAGACTGCTGTGGTGGTGGTTCGATGTGAAAAACTGTCAGCGTGGGAGATAGCGCGCTACGCAGGGTCTAGGCACTCGGACCGAGGGTAACGAGTGCTTTTTGATGCCCAACAACTAAGCTTGACCTTTTCACAATTCACTTATTTGCAAGTTTGTCTCTGCTTTGATGTCCCCAAATGCGTCTTCTACTTGAGGTCGGGAAACGCCGAGTCCGGCGATCGACGCAGACATTGCAGCGTGATGCGTGACATTCGTGATCAGCTCTCTTTTGCTTTCGTCCTTCATGGTCTTGATGACCGTTTCGGCGCTGTGCGCCTTGTTTTCGCGCTCTTCTTTCGCTCTTCCTCTTGCTTCCGATACACAACCTATGATAATCGTTCAGCCCCAGCAGCCGATGGACGCAACACCACCTACCGAACAAACTATCGCTTTCTCGCTGGTGACCAACGACCCGCCTCCTGAGACGCCGTCTCTTTCTGAGCCGGAAACTATCGCCCTTTCTATCGTTCCTGCTGTGACGTCGCCACCAGCTGTGGTTACAACCCAAACATTCGCTTTCCCAGTCATCCAAGTGTCGAAGATAGAGGAAACCGAATTTACGACTCTTACGGCGACTGCTACACAGACTAGAATTGTGACTGTTTTTCTCCCCGAACCTTCTCCGGCTAAACAACCGACTACTGTAACACCGCCTCCAAGCTCTTCAACTCAGCCCCCTCCATCGACGACGACATCTCAGGTTTCATCCACGACTTCGAAACCTACTGCATGGGCAGCTCCCCGAGATATGGTTGATTTGTCGCCGTTCACTGTGCTAGGCGGAAACACCAGGAGTCTCAATGTTGTTACTGGAATCCCTTCTGCTGCATCCTCGACAACCGCGTACACGATTGCCGATGCAGCTCAGCCAACAGCCTGGGCGAATGACAGCGCCGTCATTCGTGCATTCTACCCGAAAGGTTCTATAAATCCAGGCAACAAGGAGCACCCGTATGGTGGCGGCCAATTTTACGCGACCCCGCTCGATGTGGAGGAGGCACGGAATCTGACAATGTCGTACAGCACCTTCTTTCCGCAGGACTTCGAGTGGGTACAGGGAGGGAAGCTGCCCGGCTTATATGGAGGTCATACAGGCTGCTCTGGTGGAAACGACGCGGGCACATGTTGGAGCACACGCCTTATGTGGAGGAAGGATGGAGAAGGTGAATTGTATCTGGTGAGTGTTCTGCTTGTCTCCGTAGCCTTTCTCACAAATGCTTTAGTATGCACCGAAGGACAAGCAAACGAAGGCGCTATGCGATGATCCTCGTTCCACCTGCGATGCTGCCTATGGATTTTCGATTGGGAGGGGATCGTTCAAGTACGCCAAGGGTGGCTGGACCAACCTCGAGCAGACTGTCGTACTCAATAGTCCGGGAAAGCAGGATGGTATATTCACGCTTCGAGTCAACGGACAAGAAGTCATCCATCGTAATGATGTCTACTATCGCGCTCATGTTAACGACCAGGGAGAAGTAGATGATGCGGGCCAGCCGCCCGCAGAGGACGACTCCGATAGCAAAGGCGACGGATTTCTAGGTTTCTTGGATGGTCTCCTAGGCCGCGCTGTGCAACAGGCTTTAGCGATGACTGTTCCAAGTCCTACTCCCACTCTATCCTCGGCGGAGATGGATGGAGATGGCGTTCGTCAAGTCGGGTTTATCGGTATCTTCTTTAGGTCCGTTCGTCTTTGTCGTTGGCTGTTCGTTCTAGTAGCATGCTTACGCTTTTTAGTACGTTCTTTGGTGGACATAAGGAAAGTTGGGCGTCGCCAAAAGATCAATACGTCTGGTTCAATGACTTTGGGCTCCTTATCGGTGATTGACTTAGAATGCTCTTTCGTTATGTACGTAAACCGACGTATAGTGCATGTCTTGCCGCAAACGGACGTGAATACAAGCCGTCTTGCAGCCATCTTGAATGCTCCGATCGAGGATTCACGGAGTGTTACTGCATCACGTTGGCGCTTGAATGACATCTCCCTTGTTCACGTACTTCCTGTCGTCGAAGTCAGATGAGCACGTATATAAACTTCAGCCCCAAAGGCTGCTTGAGCACTCGACCCGTCTTACCATGCCTTCCACCACCAGTCCTGAAGCACGCACTCTCCAGTCCGCCTTCAACGCAATCAATGCCTGCGATGGCACAGGCTTTCTTGAGCACCTTACCCCAGACGCGGAAACAGTCATTCTACCTACGTCGCTTGGGATGGTCAATTTCCCCCCTGAGAGAGTGGCTCAGCACATTACGGAGCAGAAGCACTTCTCAAAACCCTTTGTCGTGCGTGTTATTGCCTACATCTTTCCGTGCTCTTTAGTAAAGGGACCTTGCAGATGAAACTCACCAGAATTATCGAAACAAATGAGAGTGTGCCGACGATTGTGGCCCAGGTAAGCTCATTCTTTGGTGCATCGACTTCATGCCATGAATCTGCGACTTCAGGCTGTGAGTGACGGGAAAAGCCAAGCGGGCACGGTGTGGCACAACGAATACATGTTCATCATCGAGTTCGCTCCCCGCAAGGGCGATGAGTTGCCGAAAATCAAGAAATGGACTGAGTTCCTGGATGCGTTGAGGATTACGAAGTACATGGAAGAAGAAGCGAAGAAAGGGACAGATGATGTTGCGAAGATACTATCGGCATATTCGGAGGCGTGAACTATCCAATGTGTAGCTGTATAGTAACTAGTGCGAACAAGATTCGCTCTTAGAGCCAGCCGAATGTTCTGCATCATTTCACTGAAGAAACAGTCTCCACACGATTCGCTTCAATTTAGCTAGAAATGCTCTCGATAGATCAATGCCACCTCTGCGGGCGTAAGTATTGATATTGACACAAGTGTTCCCTTCGAGAAGGATGGTCGGGGAGGTATGAATCGAAGGAGTGGTTTCATGAGGACGTAGTAGGACACGTGATGATCGAACTAGTCTAGTTACTTCTCATCACGCCTCCATTGTCGAGAGCGCGTTCACGAATCTCACGCATCTCGACGAAATTTCTTTTCCATCCCGCCCTCCCGACTAACAAGTTTCTCACAGACAGAGTTGAGTGAGTTGCCTTAGAGCGACCGCGCTGGCATGGGTTGTCGTCTTTCAGACACGCCATCGCGGCCGCTCGCACAGGGTCCCTCGAACGCACCCATCACAAAAGGGTGACGCGTTCGAAGGGCTCCCCTTCACCCGCCTAGCAGGGCAGCACACTCGCAGAGAAATCTGTTTTCATTATGACTTTGTAATTGGAACATCCGAAGTAAAATTACAAAGTCAATTTGCATATCATGTGTCCAAGCCGCAAGGAAACGCCATGGCCCATTGATGCGGCCTCAGATAGGCTCTTCTCGGCTGTTTACGCGAATGACGGCTCTGTTGTAATTCAATTAGAGCGAAGACTCTTATAAACGATTGCAGCTAGCGCCCCAAGTGCCACCTTTCACAATGTCATCCTCCATGGCATCTCCTGAGGCGCGCGCTTTCCAGTCTGCCATCGATACGCTCAATTCCTGCGATGGCTTTGGATTCCTTAGCCATCTTTCACCCGAGGCAGAAATCGTTATACTACCGACTTCGCTTGGGCTAGCGCCTCTTGTAACCCGCAAGGAATTAGTCCAGCACGTAGTGGAACGTGTTGGGGAGCACAAATCGTTTTCGGAGCCATTTTTTGTACGTGGAATTACGGTCGTGAGCTCCCCTCCAGCATCTAAGAGGCAACAAAAATTGCAGATGAGAATTATTAGAATTTGGGAGACGAAGGAGCGGAATCCAACGATTGTGGTGCAGGTGAGTTGTGGTCTAAGATATACGTTTTCAACTTTTACCTGTGAACTTAGGCCGAAAGCAGTGGGAAGAGCGAAGCAGGCACACTGTGGTGCAACGAGTACTTCATGATCGTCGAGTTTTCTGCCAGCGAGAACAACGAGCTGCCCAAGATCAAGAAGATGACGTAATTCATCGATTCTCTGAGTGTTACGAGATTTTTGGAACAAGAAAGTGATAAAGGATCTGGCGGCGTTGAAGAGTTAAAATAGTGCTTTCGTGGTAGACTAGTACTAGTATCAACGTCTTATAGATTTCACAACTCAGGATCCATATTTCCCTAGTCTAACCTTGACCGCCGACATTTCCTTCGGTTACTGCCACTTTGTGAGGCAAGTGTTCTCACTGATGACCCGCATATTCATCGAGCTGTTGTTGCTGTAGTGCGCAACTCGATACGGGTTAGAATTTCTATACTCGTCGAATGCTGAAAAATAACGCCCTAGTGAACCCCCACTTTCAGAGGCACTGACTAGTGTCACCGTTTTGTCTGTTAGGGTATTCAAGCTCGCTCGCTCGTTGATTTATTTTTCGGAATATATATGTCAGATCCTCTAAAATACCCAGTCATTGGGGGAAACCTGCAGTTAGCGCAGCTGGACACTCTGACAGTGGCACACTGGGCATGTTCATTGTTCGATCGGCATCAAACCTTCGTGATGCGTGACGTCAACATTTCCATCTCTCCTTCTCACTCTCTGCTCCTGATGAATTTCGCGGTTTTAACAATTTCTTGAGGAAATTTGTGTTTGTGTCACCTCTCTAGGCTATTTTTGATTCAGTTCCACGCTCCGAGCCGGATGAATGATGAGAAATTTCGCCTAGCGTCCAAGCGCTCCGTGCAGTACACCTCGACACGCATCCGTAGAACCGTCCGTATGATGGGCAGAATGGAGACGACTTCGAGTCCCGAACAAGCCAGATTGTCAACGGGCATTTTGTACTTCATTGCACGCACAATCAGCCACTTTCGACGCTTATGGACCTCGTATACTCCGAGTGAGCTACTTCGGATTTTCAGTGGTGTTCTGGATGTGCTCGTCAATCTCGAAGCGATACCCCACTAGCAAGGCTCCTTGAAGCTTCGCTTGCATCGGCAAGTGAGTTGGACATCAAATCACCAGTGAGAATCCATATATTCCATCCATCCATTGTCTTCTCGCTTTGAGATCGGCATAGGTCGCAGCTCTGAAAGGGGGTGCAATGCAATCTGTTAAGTACAAGGCGCATAATACGGCTTGCACCACTCCTCCCATCCTTGCACGCACCTCAGTACACAATGGCAGGCGGGCCCATCTCGAACGGCGTTGACTATACGGCGTTTCTCGACCCTTCAAAGAAATGGTACAACAACACGCGACTTGCGTTGCTGACGTTTTATTGTATCATCCTGTGCGGTTGTCATATTCTCTCATAGAGGTCCGCTGCTGACGCTCTGATCAGGCTTTTGGGATCGTCGACGTTGGGATACAATGAGCTTGGGTCGAGTGCTCTACAGTCTATCACCTACTGGCACATCTATTTCAACTTCCCAAGCCCTGCACGTATTGGCTGGATGATTAGCATGATTGTACGTCTCTTCTACATTGTCTCTAGACGCATCGATTCAAGTTTACTAACCTCCTTCAGAACGTCGGTTTATTCGTCTCGACGGTGTTTGCCTCGCCTATCTGCGACCGCATAGGTCGACGTTGGACTATTCTTATCGGCAATCTCTTTGTCATTATTGGAAGCGCTGTTCAGGCAAGCTCGCAAAACGTCGGCATGTTCATGGGCGCTCGGTATGCCTCATACCATGTTACTCCTATAAACAAATGGATTGATTGTTTTTCGACAGAGTCATTGCTGGCGCTGGGTCTGGATGGATGACCACGGCATCCCCGATTCTAATATCAGAGATCGCCTATCCCTCATACCGTCCAATGCTGGCTAGTGCCTACCTTCCTTGCATGTATTTTGGGGCCATCTTGTAGGTCCCATAGATCGTGCGCCTGTAATTTTTGGACTCACCCAGCCGAAAAGGGCTTCGTGGATCACGTTCGGGACGTCGTATATCTCGAACGACTGGGCCTGGCGCATCCCATCAGCGTGTCAAGCCATCACTCCTCTCATGCAGATGGTCATGATCTTCTTTGTCCCGGAGAGCCCTCGGTGGCTGGTCATGAACGGCCGCGAGGAAGAGGCATTGGCGATTTTGGCCTACTACCACGCCGATGGTAACACGTACGTTCGCTAGACTGCTCTTTCAACCCATTCTATACAGTTTGGCTGACCTCACACAGTGAGGATCCATTGATCACTCATGAAATGGACGAGATCAAACGCGCAGTCGAGTTCGAAGGTACGTTCGCTCTAGGTATACACTCCAACTTAATGCTGATTGGTTTAGCTTTGAACCCTACGAGCTATTTGTCGCTATTTACCACATGGCGAATGATTCGGAGGTTGCTCAGAGTATGCCTCATTATCATCCTCTTCCAATGGACAGGTGTGACACTCGCAGCATTCTACCTCAGCGTCATCCTCTTCCAAGTTGGCGTCACCAACGTTCGTACACAAGTGCGCACCTGACCATTTCCTCGACCATGAAAGTTGACTGATCCCTGGTTTCTAGCTCATCATTAGCGCAATGCTCTCTACATCGAACTTGTTTTTCGGCATAATTGGTGCAAAGCTTTCAGGCCGGTTCAGTCGTCGATCCATGTTCATGAGCAGTCTCACTGCTGTGATGCTCTTCGTAATTCTGGAGACGGTCACGTACGCGGTTTACAGCTACACTGGCACCCAAGCGGCAGGGTACGCCTTTGTCGTCTTTGTATTTCTAGGGTTCGCCGCACTCAAGTAAGCTATTCTTCTCTGTGACTCTACATATGAGCTGCTAAACATGTACAGTGTTGGATACGCGCCGATTGCCTTCACGTACATCATTGAGATCTTCCCTTTGGCTACCCGTAGCAAGGCTTTCAATATCGCCCACGGAATCCTGGGTATCACGCTTATTTTCAACGCTGAAGTGAACCCCATTGCACTTGGTATGTGCCCTCTATGCGCTTGTGCCGTCGCGTTGCCTAACCATATTCACAGACGCCATCGGGTGGAAGTATTTTCTCGTTTATATCGTGGTGTGCGCATTGGGTATTGTCGGTGTATACTTCTGTACGCGGCTCTCAGCTCTGGTAAGATTCAGACCACTCATGAAGCCTGCAGTCATCAAAGAAACATGGGGCCTCACCCTCGAGGAGGCGGGAGTGGTGTACGACAATATCGCGGCGAGTACCGATTCTGGATCGGATATCAAGGATTCCAGGACGGAGAGTCGTGCTGTCGGACAGGACGACAAGACACATCCAACTGTAGATGACAAGACCGTCGTTGGTGAAAGCAGGTCTCGCCGATTCTGGCGCAGGAAACCCTTGCAGGTCGATTCCAAAGCAGAAGAGGCAGGGATATTCGACGAGCCTGAAATTAATGCACGCGGCGCTCAATCTACGGTGAACGCGGCGTAATGGGCCCAAAATACGACACCGACTGTTCGGTATATCACGATTTCGCTTTTCTCATGATTCTTTCTTTATGGCGGGCTTCTACGTATACATGCATACAGGAATAACGATATATTATAATGACAAAACGCGTATATACGGGTGAAACTACTTTAATGAACATGTATGTAGATTGCTATTTGAGGCGTCATGGCGTCGGAATCGAACTTGCGCCACAAAGTCTTTCCCAGTGGCTCTTTCCTCGTAGATTTCCCCTCCGATTGCTGGATTCGCTAGTGCTTGTTACAACGCTGAGGCTTATATGTTCACCATATCGCACATCCTCTCCTTAATGTCCTGTGCACCTCTGCGCCCTGCCCGAGCAAACAACTAATTTGCAAAAACCGAAAAAACATAGCGGATCTGCAGCATCTCGGGCCGGCCTGCTCGGAAATGAACTGCAACAATGGAATCTGGATAACCTGTTATGGGCAATGGGTCATTTGATCAGTCCCTGGGCGTGCCATCGTCTCTATAATGATTCAACATGCAGTGTCTTTTTTGCATCGTGAGATGCCCCCGCAGCCAGGACGAGTTCCGTGGATGCCTCATCATTATCAAGCACATCTTTCCCATGCACTGAAAGGGCTTGAATCATGATGTGGATGAAGACGTTACCTGACGCCTCAACGTGAGACGAACGACTTCGCTCTCCGGAGCTTGGCTTTCGGAGGTTGTGCTCATAATGGCACAAGGAGCAAGGCATTATCTCCATGCGCCACCCTGTGCGAACACGCCGCGTCTTGAGCCAGCCAGGTGGATCGAGTTCCACCGACCTGTCCTTCACGCCAAGGAGCCACAGATAAATAGTGAATTAGTATAACAGCAGCGGCACAGCAGAAAAAAAAATACAGAGCGGAAAATAACAGACAATATGTACAGGCGAAGCGGCATTAGAATTACTGCGGTAAGTATAGTATGCAGACAGTCAAGGCGAGAAAAAAATGTCAAGAGGAAGTTCAAAGTGTTTGAACGACCAAGGCGGTGTCGTCGATCCAGGCGCCCTCCATGTCCTGCAAGGTGAGGACCTTGGACACCCGGTAGGTATCCTCGCCGCCTAGCGCCCTATGAAGGAGGCCGAGAGCGAGGTTGTCTCCGCGCCAATGTTTCGCCCAATCATCGATGACTGCATTTTCTCCTTCCGCCCTGCACAGGTCGACGAAACCGTCGGAACAAAGCACAAGGAAACGCTGGGTGCTGTCGTCCAGCTGGCGGTGGACAATCTCTGGCTCGGTAGAAACATATGGCGGTGACTTGTTACGGTTGAGAAACTCCTCCCAGGGAGACTTGTCCGGCAACCCAGGCGAAAGGTTATATAGAATACGACGTGTGAACTCGGGAGGCTGTTTGAAAGGAGTGTCGCCGAGGCCTGTGCACGCTTTGTAAGGATAGACAAGATCAGCATGAGAGATAGGCTTACATCTTGTTGGCGCGAGTGCGCCCAAGACACGGCCGTCAACGACACATTCTGGCTCATTAGGATGTTGGCTGCGCACGCGTTCAATCTCGTCCTCATTGTCGCCATTATGAATAGTAGTCAGCGTTCGGACGTCCCAAGAATCCTTCGGGGTCGAGGTGACTAGGACTGAGGTACATGTGAGTTGCGTCCCGGACAGAAGTTTGAAGAGAAAGACGTACTGGCCTGGCAGTCACCCAGATTGGCGACCCACAAATTGCGGTGGTCTGGGTCAACTAAGGCGACGAGTGCGGTGGTGCCATACATGTTCAGACGGGCCTTGCGGAAGTTGTCACCTCCATGGTGGTGGTCGTTGATGACATGGCGGATATCCTCGTCCGTGTAGCTCTCCAAACCTTTGATGCCACCAAACAGTGCTAGTACATCGTTCGCAATGGCATCGTCGAATGCGGTGATGGACCGTGAGAAGACATCGGAAATAAAGGCTGGGTCAGTCAGCTTTTCCGGCTGTTCTCGATGGGCATTCTGCAGCATTTCGTGCACAATAACTGGCAGGTGATGGCTCACATGTTCGACGGTAATGTCCCCAAGATGACCTACGACTTTGTTGTCAGAAGAGGAGGACGCCGCAAACAATGGCACAGTGACTGACCGTCGAACACACCAGTGAGCGTCCACAGCCGCCCTCCGACGTCGACGGTACGCACCACATAGCGGTCCTGGGTGCGATACGTCGGCGAGGGCTGGAAATTGAGGCTATCGACGCGTCTGCCATCGAGAACCGCGGATTGCGGCTTTGCGAGTGCCCGCAACTCTTTCGCTGTCTCCTCCTCGTCCAGGACTTGGAACTGCCGGGGCCACGGGCCGTCCTCCGGTCCACAAACCGTGAAGTGGTACTAAGCAATTACCGACTGGAGCCTACCAAAGCATATTCTACCAATCCAGTGACCGAGACAGCGGTGCTTTCACTTGTGGACCTGCAAGATAGGCATACGGTCAACTGAGCTGTGTAATCCACCTATTCATCGGACCTCACACTGTGTGCACCTCACTCCTGCCTCACCCTGAAGACTCTGGGCTTATCGCGTACTCAAGCTCAAGGAGCACACATCGAACATGTGTGCCCTACCACAAGTTCGACTGAGTTACTGGATTCTCAGCCATAAACTCCGTCTTGAACTTTCTACCCAAGAACCTGAACATCACTACAACAATCTATGCAATTTTACCATTTTATTCACTTGGTGCGCAATGTTCGGCAGCTCCCGAATGATCGAGATCAGATTGATGCGCCAGGCACTGATGGCGGCACCTGGACACTTTTGCTCTTGACCTTCATCTCAAGTTTCAACCAAAGCGCAAACACACGGCAATCAATTTGAAGCTCGGAACTCAAGGAGACACGTGATTCCTCCCTTTGTGCCTTTGTTATCTATCGTAGTGCCCTTGAAACTGCGCCAACTATGTAGCAACCATCTGGCGCGTCAAACGAAACTCCAGTGCCCCGCTTCGCGTCTCTTTCCCCAGGCCTATTTCAGCGAGCTTGCACACACACACATGGCATCGCTCCAGAGACATAAGCAACACTTCTCGACGACCAGGTGGACCGAAACACGAGTCTCTTTGCAACAACTGCGATATCTCCGAGGTACTAGTTGAAATGGCCAACAAGCAGCAAGAATATGGCGGATAGATTTGCTGTTTAGGCCTCCAGATGCCCACAGAGCCCCGTGCTATCCAATGCATCCACAGGAGCACTCGTACTCCATGGAAAGCAGATTCAACACCGTTCTCGATGTCGACATGCCCATGGACATATCGGACGAGATGGACGAAGTGCGCAATCTCGAGGTCTTCTGTTCAATTCGCCTTCACTCTCAAACAAACACGGTCGCGAAGAAGCCATCTCAACATATATAAACTCGCGTCCATGCTGAACAACCCTCATATTGTTTCTTTCCCTTCCCTTCGTCCCCGTTTACTTTCTCTTCATGTTGCCCACACTCCTTTGGGCCGCGGCCTCGAGCTGCGCTTTCACTCTCGTTTCTGCGCTCGGCTCTGCCTGCGACGCGCCGCTTGGCGCGGGCGCTGCAGCGGCGAGCGACCCTTTCTGGTTGGAGTCGATTAAACACCAGGGGACCGCCGCTTTCAATCCCGACCCTGCGAACTACGTTGTCTTCCGGAACGTCAAGGATTATGGTGCTGTTGGCGACGGTTCTGCCGATGATACTGAGGCCATCAAGTACAGCTTTCTCAGTCTTCATGAAGTTATATGCTGACTCTCTTCGTAGTAAGGCTATCACTGACGGCGACCGCTGTGGCGGAGCAGATGGAAACATCTGCAACTCGACCACGTACGTTGACTTGCCATCCGTGAAGCATTTGCTAATCCCGGACCAGTATCACCCCCGCCATAGTATACTTCCCCTCCGGGTTTGTCAATCTCATCTCTTGTAGTTACTCGCTCTAACTTGCGACAGCACCTACTCCGTCTCGGCGCCCATTATCGCGTACTACACTACCCAGCTTATCGGTGATGCCAAAAACCTGCCCACCATCGAGGCGTCCGCAGACTTTGCTGGTCTTGCGGTTATTGGTATGTATCTTCCGTGACCTTGTCTGATGATTTCTCACAGTTTTCTAGACGCTGACCCGTACATCGACGGTGGCAACGGTGCTCAGTGGTACTACAACACAAATAACTTGTCAGTATTCGGCTTTCGCGCCTGTCCTGTGTTCTCATAGACCCCCCAGCTTCCGCTCCGTGCGCAACTTCAAGATCGACACGACAAAGGTCGATCCTGCGACGTCCGCGACTGGTATCCACTGGCAAGTCTCCCAAGCGACTTCGCTCATGAATGTTGTGTTCGAGATGGCGAAGGGAGAAGACTCAAAGCACCAGGGCATCTTCATGGAGAACGGCTCTGGTGGCTACATGGGTGACCTCGTCTTCAACGGTGGTCTCTACGGAATGTGGGTCGGCAACCAGCAGTACGTCTCAGCACCTTCGTTCTTTTGTTCTCCTCGCTCACTTCTTGGCCAGGTTCACTGTCCGTAACATCACCGTGAACGACGCGAATACGGCTGTCTTTGGTATCTGGAACTGGGGTTGGACCTTCCAGCGTGTCACCATCAACAACTGCGAGGTTGGCTTCGACCTGGTCACAGGTGTTGTCGATAGCAGCACCCTCACCGATACCACAAACAGTCTCCTCAACGATGCCAAGCAGTCCATCAAAGCAGAGAGCGACGACCAGACTCTCGCTGGTGAGGCCATCATTGACGCTGTCGTATCCGAAACTCCCATCTTCATTCGTTCTTCGGAGGCTTCGACCAGCCTCGCTGGATCCCTTGTCCTCAACAACATCCAGCTCACCAATGTCCCGACCGCGGTCGGTGTCGCTGACGGCACTGTCGTCCTCGAGGGAGGTAGCATCACTATCGACTCGTGGGGCCAGGGCAATGTTTACAAGGGCACAGACAGTGCTGGCACCTTCACCCAGGGAGAAATAGTTTCCGCCAAGAAGCCCGAGAGCCTTCTTGATAGCAATGGCCACATCTTTGGCAAGATGCACCCACAGTACGAGTCGTACTCTGTCGACCAGATTGTCAGTGTCAAGGCTGAGGGCGCCGTGGGCGATGGAAAGACAGATGACACCAAGGCACTCCAGGACATCTTTGACAAGGTGCGTCCATTTTGACGTTTGCGGGTGCACATTGCTCACATTATTGCAGCACTCCGGATGCAGCATTCTCTTCTTCGACGCTGGCACATATGTCGTCTCCGACACTGTGACTATCCCCGCCGGTACCCAGATGATTGGTGAGGCGTGGACTGTCCTTGCCGGAAAGGGAGAAGCGTTCCAGGATATGGAGAATCCCAAGGTCGTCTTCAAGGTTGGCGAGTCTGGCGACAAGGGTGTCACCGAAATCTCAAACATCATCTTCCAAACAATCGGCCCTGGTACGCAAACCGCGTCTGCCCAGCCTCTATATCTAACGGTTTTATGCAGCTGCTGGTGCTATTGTTGTCGAGTGGAACGTCGCTGAGCCGGATGGTGTCCAGGGTGGTGCGGGAATGTGGGACAGCTACATCCGCCTTGGTGGTTGTAAGTCGCATTCTCAAGACTTTCATTCCCTTTTTCACAGTGTCTGCAGCCGAGGGCTCGGAGCAGGATCTTGAGACATGCCCTTCCACACAAACCGAGCCGACGGACGCTTGCATGTCTGCCTTCATGGCGCTTCACCTCACCGCTGGGTCGACTGCATACCTCGAGGGAACTTGGGTGTGGCTCGCGGACCACTTCATGGACGGCGATGGCTACTCCCGTCTCTCCCTGTACTCTGGCCGTGGTATCCTCTCACACTCGTCCGGACCCGTTTGGATGATCGGCACCGGTTCTGAGCATCACACTCTGTACCAGTACAGTTTGGTTAACGCCTCCAATCACTACATGGGGCTTATCCAGACCGAGACAGTGAGTTTCTGAAGTGAATGTGGAGTGCGTTGGCTGACGGAACTGTAGCCTTACTTCCAGCCTACGCCTTTGGCACCTGAGCCATTCACTGTTCGCGCGGACTACAATGACCCCACCTTTGAAGGCGAGATCAATGAGGCGCTTGGCCTGAACATCGCCAACTCCAACGACATCTTTATCTTCGGTGCTGGTCTCTACAGCTTCTTCGATGTACGTCTATCCATTTTCCTGTACGTCGCTGAGACTGACAAACATGTCAGTCGTACACTCAAGAATGCCTTGACACTCGTGACTGCCAGAAGCACATTGCGAACATTGACTCTGCTTCGAGTGTCACGATCTACCAGTTGAACACCGTTGCGACAACAAACCAGCTTTCCATTGACGGGAAGGGTATTATCAGCCAAGCCGATAACCTCAACGGCTTCACGAGCACGGTCACTGTCTGGAGCCAATGAGTGGCCACTTACGATTAGGTGTAAAAGATACCTGGTATTTATTTACTCATGAAAGTGTACATATCGAGGGGCACGGGTGGAATGCGCGGCGCGCACTGTACACATTCCATACTTCACACAACACTCTTTCAAATACCCGCATTTATTTATTCCATGTTACTGGGTTCAGTTGGCATTTAACTTCAGCTGCTTGAGAGGGAGTGCTGTAGAAATTCGGTGTAATCACATCGTGAGTATGGAGTAAGTAGGATGTCCGGTTTATTCGCGGGACCAAGCCAAGTTAGCACTTCAACACGTGCTGTGAATCGCGTCCGATCGCGAAGCTGCTCTCTAGTCCATACCACCACTACCACTACCACTATCGCTCGTTTTTGAATCCTATAAGCCCCAAGGTAAAGATGCATTTCAAGAGTCAAACCTTCCGCTGACTATCTATAATTTGAGGTTTCCGTACGCACTATTCCTGCTCGATGCGAGCGGCCTACTTCGTCCTTGCCACGGTAGCTGGCCTGGCTGCAGCATCATCCGGCGACAACAATGGCATATTCAAAAGTTGTGTCAAACGCTGTGAAGCTGCCCAGTGTAGCGAAACGTTTTCTCTCCCGCTCGCGCTTCGCCTGGCGCTCTGGACATGCACGGATGACTGCCAATATCAGTGTATGCATGCGTACACCACAAAGGACGCAGAAACAGGGATAAGGATGAGACAGTACTTTGGGAAATGGCCATTCTGGAGGGTTGGAGGAATCCAAGAACCTGCATCTGTTGCCTTCTCCGCCATGAATTTCTACGCGCATCTCCGAGGATTGGCCTTGCTACGACATGAAGTCCCACGAGACCATCCCATGAAGATATATTTGCTTGCATGGTCCTATGCGAGTCTCAACACTTGGATTTGGTCCATGGTCTTCCACACGCGAGGTTGGCTTACCTTCCTCATACTTGCTAAATTCGAACGCTGAACCCTGCAAGATATGGCGTTGACCGAAAAGCTGGACTACTTCTCTGCCGCACTGACCATACTCTGCGGACTATACGTCGCTGTCATTCGCCTCTTCCATCTGTATCCCAGCGTCGGGGCGAAGCTGACCACCGCTCGCGTACGGACATCGACCCCCCGAGACCGGCTACGCATGGCATGGTCCTCCATATGTCTTGTCGCCTTCCTTGGACATATCTCATACCTCACATTCATGCCGTCGTTCGACTATGCTTATAACATTGTCTTCAACGCGGTCGTCGGGCTCTCGCACAACATTCTCTGGTCGATATACGCATTACCCATGTCCATCCTACGCCGATATCCATCCCAGCCGAAATCGTATCGACCACCATTTGCCAAAAAAGCGGGAATTGCTGTTTTGTGCATGACCGCAGCTGTAGGACTCGAGCTCTTTGACTTTCCGCCATGGGGGCGGGTCATTGACGCGCACTCATTGTGGCATCTGGCCACGGCACTCATTGCGCCCTTTTGGTACAACTTTTTGGTGGAGGATATGCGAGATCCAAGTTGGAATGACCACAGGGTGTAGTATACCAGTTTTCAAACGCCTATGTTACAGTTGCACAGGCATGCGACAGGGATCCATTGCATTCACTGGGGGCAGACTCTGACCATCTCCACGCTACTCGTATGCAGCATACCGGGACCTTCATTATATCATAAACAATACAAAAGGTGCTAAAATACAGCAATCGGCCAAGATACATCCTCATTGTCGATATTCCTCTTCTTCTGACGGTGAATGTGAAGGCAACGGTGTATGTCCCACATTGGACGCCTGCCTTGAATGCCTCCTCGACATCCTACTCGACTGTCCACCCAAGCTGGTGTTCGCCAATCTATCCGCAACCTCGTTGACGTCGCCCGACTGCACGCCTGACCGTACCCGCCTCCTCTGCTGCAAGTCCTCCGTTTCCTTCTGGGTAAGCGGCCAGTTCATAGTCGCGAGCTCCCATACACATGGATGTGCAACTGCATATCGGTCGAGGACCAGCTTAGCATTCCCCCTGATCCCTCCAAACATAGTTTGGTCGCACATAAAGTCCATCTTGAGCATGCCTTGTCCCAGAGCGCCTCCAGGAGCGGAAGGCGCAGTTGAGCGGTTGTAGTAATACGCCTTGGTGACCTCCTTGGACCTCTCCTTTGCTAAGCTCTCAAACTCGTCCTTGGAACTGCGCTTGCTCATGAAGTTTGAGATGGCTTCAATAACCTCCCCACAGGTCACTCCAATGCTTTCGTCGTGTGCATGTACAGGGATAATAAACGGTGCCCAGCGCGTAACAAGGGACATCGACAGGATGCGTGGCCATGTCGCTGGCTCGTCACGTTCGCGACTCCAAGAAGTGTTTCCGTGGTCCTTTGAGCTTTGTACGGTATTGGTACGATGGCGTATATCCCACTTGAGGTACTCGCGCTCCATATCGTCCGTCATGGGCATCAGAATCGGGTTCAGGTCGATGATGACCTGCAGTCTGTGGACGAGGAAAGCAGGCAGGACAGGTCCATCTAAAAAGGTATTTAGCAACCGATTCGGCCTGGAGAAATATACATACAGTGGGGTCCAGCGGTAAACTTGGGCATACGATCCGAACGCTCACGACCCATGGGCAATTCTGGCGGTGGTGGGGGCGCGGCTACAGCTTGCTTGAGCATAGCCTGTGACATCTGCCATTCGTGTTGTGCTTGGAGGACTCTCTGCGCCGCCGCATCGCTCTCCTGCTGCAGCCTCATCGCCGCCGCCATTTGTGGATTCTGCGATATCCCGAGTCCGACGCCTGGCGCCATCGGCGGCGGGCCGTAGCCCATAGCGCCCATGCCACCCATCTGTGGCGGAGGCTGATATTGCGGTTGTGCAGGGGGAGGGAATTGGAATGCGCCGCCGCCGGGCATGGGTGCATGGCTCGGCGAGTAAGGTGAATACGCTGGCTGGGCTGGGGTCATTGGGATGAAGCCTGGCGGCAGTCCACTGCCGGGCAACGGTGCCGAAGTGCTGCCCCATGGTGTGCCGAACGCTTGCTGGGGTAATTGGGCGTAGGGCGAAGCGGCGTAAGGCGACTGCTGCGTGGGAAACCCGCTGAGCGGTTGTGTCGGCCAGCCGGTGGGCGTGGTACCCCAGGGTGATGTCGGCGGGGCTTGAGGCGGCATCCCGCCAGGTAGAGATTGGGCGCCAGGCCAAGGGGACAAATGCGAGCCAGAACGCGACTGGCTGTCGCTGGAGAGATCAGGATAGCCGGTGTAATCCGATGAGAGGCCGTTGGGCAGTATCGTGGGCTGTGGTGTGTGCGGTGTATGGTGTACAGACAGTCCTGCAGGGGAGTATGGCCCAGGTGTGTATTGCAATGCAGGCGGGGCGAATCCAAAGGGCGAATATGCGTAGTGTGGGGTCTGCGTCGCTGTCGGTGCTGGGTCTGGCGGTAGCTGCATCGACGGGCCTGCCTCAGGCGTCTGCAATGGCGGGATAAATGGAGTTCCATGATGTGACATTTTGAAAAGCTGTTAATACGAGCCGCCAGCTGTGGCCTTGTCAATCCGGATCCGAGGAAATACAGCCATCTAGCACGCACGGAGTCCTCAAATCCAATCCAATCCAACAACTAGCTGCTCCTCCGACTTTGAAACGGCGCACTGATTTGGTGATAGCCCAGACGCTGACTCGGGATGGGATGGTCGTGGTGATAATGCTGAAATGATCGGAACCTGGGTCCTGCATCATCGCGGAAGATTGAGCGTGGCGCAGCGCATTGATAGTCAATCGTGTCCAAGAACGAGGGAAACGCAAATGATTTTTGAAAATCCTAAATTAATTTGGAAATATGTACTGCAAAGCTTATATCACCTGACCTCGATCGCGTCGCGTCGCGTTGATCATTGTGACACCGAGCGTTCAAGTTAGGCCCCTTGCCTACCTTCACTTTTACGCTATCACATCTTATCTGCATACCCAGATAATACCGTTGTAAGCCAAAGATACTGTAGTCGCTGAGCTGTAGTCGATAGCCTATCAGAACGCGGCGGACTTGAGCTCCTCCCTATACTCACAGTTAACATCACTCTGCAGTTGTAATTTGACCGTGCTGAGTAGCAGCTTAGCAGTGAGCTCAAATCGTATTTGAATGCCGAAAATCGCACAAAGGATTCCCAAGCAAGTAATGCCCACCGCTGCAGCAGATCCTCCACACAGCACGGACCTACAGCCCGCCGTCTGACTCAAAACGGGATGCAAAGGACTCGAACTGCGAGTCGAGGCGATAATACAGACTTGATCGAGCCCGGGTCCCGCATCAATTGCCCAAAGCGCAATCTTTCAATCCCGTTTGAGGTTCGAGAGCGCATACACTCCGCACATAACGGAAAACACAGAGACAACGGTATTTCACAAGAGTCGGTGGCTCGTTCAGTGTGTGCGTATTTTGTGCCTTGCGCCCGCGTGCACCTGACCTCAATCGCGGCCTCCCCGTACGTCCTTCGTCCGACGCTTGACGAAAAACTACGGAATCGTGAACCCTTTTTTGAGAGCACTCCAGTCACCTCTGGGAACAAACACAGCCCAGTAATCAGAAACAACGGCTACAGTGCAGGGATGCGAAGATGACAGATGTGCTCGTTCGGCGTTGTTGCTTCAGACAATAGCAGACTCCTTGAATGCTGGTACCCCGTTAAGCCCGCAATGCTAGGCTCTGGAAAAGTCATTGATTGGCTCCTTCAAAATTCCCTTGCATAGATATGTCGCCGCATATGATATGATATTTGGACGTTTTCCGAGTATGAGGTCGGTCCCACTAAGCTGTCGCCAGTTGCTGCCTACCTCTAGCAGATGCCCCAAAGACGTTGGAAAAACAACATCAGTACAAAACAGACGGAAGCACTCTTCTGCATAGACAATTTAGAATATGCACCAAAGTCTTCGAGGTACCATAGACGTGCAATCCTGATTCTGAAATCAAACGGAAGAGTAGGGAAAAGAGAAATCGCGAATACTCGCGGCGCACAAGCCGCCTAAAACACATCCCAAATGGTTTGCTGAAGAATGGAAAGCCTTCGGAGAGAACCTGTCACCGGCACTTCAAGGTGAGTACGCAGCTATCATACAGCAGTTGTTCCCCAGGAATGACATTACCCTACCGAACGTTCAATTGAGCCAGGGCTTTTCGGACTCAATCAGTGCCGCTTACACGGTGTTTGAGCACAGCCTCGTTTTCACACGAATGGTTAAGGCCGATGATGTGAGTGTTCGCTTGCGGGAGGCAGCTAATGAGAAATGCCGCGCTAACAGGAAGCTAATAAAATGAAAGTATTTAAGCAAAGAGAGTGAGCCGTGGATGCTTTAAAGCACCTATCCACATCCCAGCCTCCCAGCTTAGCCTCACTCGCCATTTTTGCATAAAAGATGCTTGCTATAAACATCGACGAGCTTTCCCATATCCTCCCATCGGAAGAGGTGTGTATCCACTCACGCCCCTCGACACCAAGCTAATCCACGGCTAGGCCAACTTGATTCCTTGGACAGAGCGTGCCACCAAGGTCGTACGCGATTACATCGAGCTAGGCAACTTCGAGTTGAACATGGCACGCGATAAAGCCGACTTCGCTGCCCTGTATGAACGTATAGGCAAAGTTCTTATCTCGTATGGCCTCGATATGTGTGACCCGCTCATCCGCCGTACGGCCGTGGAGGGAGCACTGTTTTCTGCCACCTCATACAGCCATTTGCCATCGATGGAGACCAAGGTCTACATTGGTGTGTATACGGCTCTCATTATCCAAGTGGACGACACGTGCGAATCCTCAGAAGACGTGCTTGACGATGCAGTCAACTTCTCAGTTGTCAGTTCATTTCCATTCAATAGACAGACTCAGCAGCTGAATTAATCCCAGGATATCGTATCGGGCACTCCATCGCGTACACCGTCGCTTCAAGCTTTGCGTGACCATATCCTTTCTTGCGGAGACTTGCTCGAGCCGATGGCGAAGCCTTTCCTCACCTTCTCCACCATCCAGTTTGTCACTGCGTGCGCTATCGAGGTCACTCCCAGTCTTCAAGAGACGTTTTCTCCCGAGGCTGCTTGCCACACACGTAGCATGTCCGGCGACTCCCTTGTCTACATCATCTTCATCTTCCCGCGCTCGATCCCGTACAAGGACTACAAGGACGCATTGCCCAGCATCTGTGATTTCGTCGACCTAGCAAACGACTTGCTATCCTTCTACAAGGAGGAGGTCGCTGGTGAGGAGTGCAACCTGGTGTCCTACTTGCACAAGGGATGTAGCAATGGCGCAACGAAGGTGGATGTCTTGGAGTGGGTTATGCAGCGTGCAACACATTGCTACTACCGTTCGCTCGAGTTATTGAAAACGAAGGAGACCAGAGAGGCGCTGAGGTTATTCGCGCAGGGCATGCTGGAATTCCATCTTCAAAGCAAGAGATATAGGCTTTCGGAAATGGGGCTAGGCTCTCGTTTGGAATCTCTTTAGAATTTACTTGGACCCTCTTCATTATGATATCATCTTGGACCACCTGTATTAATGCACTGCCGTATTATAATAACGTACTTACCTGCGTTGTAACTTGGTTGTAACGATGTTTGTTGTCCAAAAGCAAGAAGGCAATGCACTGATCGGAATGACGCGATGTCGGCCCGATATGCCGGTTCTCAAGGATCGTGCTTTTCAGCCTTTCCCTCCGACACCAACGGTCGACGGCCACTGGAAACGGCTGCGAGTCACATCTCTCTGCAGCAAGTCTGCGCCGGCTAACTGATAAAGTCGGCGCGTTTGCGTTGCGAGCCACGTAGTACGAAACCAATCCAAGTGGTAATGTCAGCTATGCCGTCCTCCGCTTCACTCGCTCGAGTTCTCTCATGTCGGCCTCTCCGATGGCCTCGAATCACTCACATCCCGCGCCCACTTGGGGAGCTGTGCAGAAATCCGTGTTTATTATACTAAGCTGCCTTGGGATATGTAGTACATTCTTGATTATGATTAATACAATGTTCTAAGGTAAATAGTCCGTTTAGTCCTTTGTTTTACATTTCAAACAGCGTCCGATGCGCGGGAACCAAGGCCCATCTCTGCGAGCCTGTATCGCTTGCTCTGGAGGTGGAAATCCAAGTATCCTTGCGCGAACGACCTCATTGCGTCCCTGGCGGCTTCTGTCTGCAGCAGCTCCAGCGAACGACGGTAGGAGTGCACAGAACGCTGCATCACCCACTCTAGAACATCTACCTTTGATGCGCCGTTCGTGCACCCCTTGTGAAGGTAAGAGACCAAGTTACACTCTTCGCCTGCGATTTCCTCCTTGTAGAACGACAACAGGTCGTTGTGCAGGTCCAGGAAGTCGGAGATACTTGGCAAAGCGTCCTTGTAGTCCGCGTACGGAATCGAAGGTGGGAAGATGAAGATGTTGTAGGCCGAACCATCGCCAGACATGCTGCGTGTGTAACAGGCAGCCTCGGGTGAGAACGTCTTTTGCAGACTTGGAGTGGCCTCGATGGCACATGCGGTAACGAATTGGATGGTGGAAAACGTGAGGGTGGGTGTCGCCATTGGGTTGAGAAGGCTTCCACAAAAGAGGATGTGCTCTCGCAGGGCGCGTAACGAAGGTGTGCGCGATGGCCTCCCAGCGACGATATCCTGATGCTCAGGTCAGCGGGTTACGTCGGGAGATATGTGAATGTGACTGACAATGGCAAAGTTCACGACGTCTTCTATCGCATCATATCGGGAGTCGCGCAAGGCGGACTCGCAGGCATCGTCCACCTGGATAACGAGGGCCGTGTAGACGCCGACGTAGACCTTGGTCTCCAACGAAGATAGGTGTCCAAATGCTGTTACTGCAAAATGCGCGCCCTGCACAAGGGTTCGTCGGACAAGCTTGTTGCGAACGTCGAGACCATAGGCGGTGAGCCTATCGGCGATGAGTAGGTAGAGTTGCGCGAACTCGGCGCTGTTGTAGGTCAGGTCGTCCCTGAAGCCGCATAGCTCGACGTATTCGTGGACTACTTTGGTAACGCGCTCTTTCCATGGCACGGCCTTGTCCTAGGTATCGTCAGTCTGAGCGTTCTGCACGAAGGAGGGGGACTCTTGCCTTTATAGAAGGGGCGATCTGCGCGAGCTCGGCGATGTTTATGGCTAGCATGTTGCTCAACGAGTACGGACTGGGTAGTGGGTGTTCAGATGTGAGGTGTGGGAGGGAGGAAAGTATTGAGCTAAGACGACTTAGCACGATGACTTAGGCCTTAAATACCGAAAATAACCAAGTTTTAGCTGCGGTTTATTGCAGTGTCCTTGATTGTCCTCCTCCAACAGCCCTACATCCCTACGGACCATAGCTGTCACCCTATGCGGTAATATCAGGGAGTTTGGTATCTCACCCAGTATGTTTGCGCGCCGGTGTTGCGACAAACCTGTCCTCCATTCCCATCATCGGCGTAAAACTTGAGCGCAAGAAATGCTGTATGTTTTCGCTATGTTCGGTATGTTTGAACACTGAGGGGCGGCGCCACCTCAGCTTTGACCGCGTAGTATAGCCGTCGTTGACATTTCTATGAGGCTTGAACGTAAGTTGAGCGTACTCTGACTCAACTCTGAGGGAATAAGTGTCAATGCTTTCTGGACTAATCCAACGACAATCTCTCCATATTTTTGTTTTGTACAACAATTCAATGGTACCTTACTTTCGGCATGCCTGATAGGTACAGTACTACAGTTTACAATGGCGGTCGGGCGTATTAAGCCTGAGTAAATAGCAGTCAAGCTGACGTCTTCCCCTTGGGATGTCTATCAGACCGGCGAACAAATCCAAACTTTTGTTTGCACTCCTTCGTCCAATGGGTCCCTGATGGGTCCCGGTGCGCAAATGTCAGAACTATAGCAGATGCGGCACGGCCTGATTTCACTCCGGACGATACATCTGCTCAACAGCTCCCAAACGCGAGGCACTAGTAGCCCGTATTCTATATGATGATGCGCCTTCACCCGAAAGGAGTAGCACCTGTGTTCTCGGAGTGTAGTACAGTGGCGCGCCGGCGTGCTTAGTAATCCACGTTTTGGAATTCACCATGACTCTGAGCGCAACCGAGGTTGGGTCTAAGTCTCGCATCGCGACATCTCGTGCCACGAAGTACAAATCATCGAAAAATGTGCCTACAAAGCGCGCTGAAGTGTCCTGTAGCCTGTAGGCTGTATCTCATCCGAACGAGTATGCCGCCGATCCGATCATGTTACAAACTTGTGCATTTATAATCACTTCCTGTTCTATCCCGCTTTGTCAGCGGATAAGCTTTAATAGTGCATGCTTCCTCATTTTTTTTCGAGGAGGCTACTCAATGCTGTATCACTCCCTGACAATTACGCATCACTTCTCCAAATGTACGGCGATGGCAGGGGCTAGATCCTGCTTCCAGGGCGGTGTGCTTTGACCATGTCGTATGTCAAGTGGTTTTCCTCATTCCCATTACTTTCTCTGCTAAATAATATTAATCTATCAATATACCGGTCAATGAGTCAACAAACTTGGAGCGCACATTCGGCGGGGTGTCATGGTAATCCCTCCGGGGACAGACCGTGTATGGCTCATAGTCCCGTGCAAACCCCAAAATGGCCGGTGTACATCTCTTCGAATATGTGAGCTGAAATGTTCCCACACTCAAAACAAAACGAAGAACAGCGACGGCAATCGCCGAACGTATGTCCTAGAGGACTTCGGTGCCACTCCCAGGAGCTACTTCCATGCTGTTTCCATCGGGTCCAGCGTCTTTTTCGACATAGTGAGGTTAGCCAAAGTAAGAAATTAGGGTATGGCCCATTCAAACTGTAACAGCTATTCCAGTCACCCACACGACCCCAGAACACGCTTCTCAGCATCGTCGAAGGTTATTATAATCATCTTCCCTCGTAGTATACCGAGCCCCAGAAAATAGCGATAGGACGTCCAAGGCACTCCATGTTGCCTCATGCTACGAGAGTGTATGTAAACATACGGGGACATGCTGAAGCCGGTGGAGTCAACCCGTGCGAAAGACCGAAGGCACCTTTGCCAGAATCATCTATGATTCCATTGAACTGCGGGAGTGATGTGTCGTTGTACACGGAGGAGCTTGTAGAGAAGATATCTTATATCATATCTCAGCCTGAAGAATACACTACCAATGTGGCGAAGAACAACGTAGTGGAGCGTGCTGCAACGGGCGATGCTTGTCCGAGCTGGTGAGGAAAGACAAGGCCTCAAGCGCGCCGTGGAGGCAGGAGCACTTACATTGCGATGCGGATGGAAAAGTTGGGAAAACGCGTCCGGAAGTTTTCATTGTGCGTGGGAATAATTTGAGCTATAGCACGCAGCGCTCCCTTTGGTTTCTCTTTGCCGTTGGTTTGACGTCTCATATACAGCGCTTACCTGCATTTCTAAAGAAGTATGGATCGGGAAGGATGTTCTAGAGATTGACAGTGGCACCATAGTACATGTCGACGGCGATTGGACTATCATTCTGTCTTGCAGCAATATGTACATTGATACTGAAAGACGTCACAGATAACGCCGAACATTGCTGGGCGCCTCAAGAGTCTGGTAAGTATACAAAGGCTAGGAACTATGTCAAGGACTGTCATTGTCAAGAAAACATCACCAAAATTAGGGACGCACACTCGTGAGACGTCGAATGCATATTCCTCAGATGGTAGGGACACTTTAATACATAAATCTTGTAAATCTGATTCAGTCGACTGCCACTATCTTACTGAGTGGAACGTTGAGATTCGGATCTCTCATCCACAACCCGCCTCGAAGTAGTCACTAGAGTCATCGTGAGATGATCCGTAGCCACAAACTTGAACACACGTACGTCGTAAATCAATTTCCAACCCCTCCTCTTCCAGTTCATGCACCAACTCATAAAGCTCGTCCCCCCGCAGACGTTCCCAATGACGGACCAAGTCCCCGTGTTCCTCCTCAGACTCAGGCAGTGCGTAAAAGATCTCGACGCGCTTGAGAGCCGTTCTCTCCCATCGCGCTTGAACCACCCGCGCCAGTGCCTTCCCAACACTCGCCCCAGACTTAGCCGGCGGTGACATCGATGACCCATTGAACACCAACCTCAACGTCCTGAGTTGCGGTGCCTCCACCGTACCAAGCGCCGTCAAAAACGCCGCTCTCGACTTAGCACACGCGGCGTGCAAATCCTTGTTCTCGACGCGAACTTCCAGTTCCACTATCTCATCCATGAACGCAAAGGGCGTATCGTGGCGCCCGCGTTCATAGTCCCAGATCTCGCTCAGGTCGAGGACGAGTTTCCGGAGGGATAGAGGGGACCAAGCTTTGAGAAAGCTAAGATATGAAATTGAATCGCTGAGTCCTTTCTGGTTGCCCTTGTAGTCGATGTTGCGGATCAAGCGGTTCGCGAGGACAATGGACTCGAGCGATGTACAGTCGAATGATTCGAGGAGATACGGGCATGCACATTCCAGATGCTTCAGTTCTTGTCTAACGAAGGGCGGAAGGGCAAGGAACTTCCCGGTGCCAAAGTTGTATAGATGCGTGTAATGGGTATCGTCGACAAGAGAACGAAGGTGGGTGAATTGCGTATAGCATAAGGGCGGTAAGCATGACCCAAGGGCGCTGTCGGGCGAGGCTTTGTATGTGTGCCTAAAACCTCTAAGAATGACACTTGTCAGTCTAGCGAGAGGCGAGATACGCAGGAGAGGCCAAATCGTGTCGAGAGCCAGCCCGTCTCCCTGAAAATCGTCGAAGAACAGCCCAACATGCGTAAGAGAACCTGAGTTGGAGAGATCTATGACCTTGAGCTTGTTGGTAAGCCGTGGAATAACATGCATCACACGCTCATTGCGGCCAACCATGGTCAGCTTGAAATGCGTGAGAGCAGGAAGATGCGTGATTGCACCTGTCTCAACGCCAAGGTCAGTCGCCAACGCAAAATCGAGTGACAAGCGCTGTATGCGCCCTGAAACATTCGAGGAGGTGAACAGTTGAAGGAGGCTTGCTGCATGAATATCGCATGTAACATCGAGTAACTCGTCCTTCGAGCGAGAGAGCGCGTGTTCTGTCGCGTGTTCATCCAGGCGCTGGGGGTGGAATTGTATGTCTCTAGAGCCGCAGTTGATAGTAGACCACAAAGGAGGGTATTCCTGTATGATCTGGTTCCACTGTTTGCATACGCGTAGGAGCCGTGGAATGCCACGACGAGGCGTGTTATACGCAGGATCAATGAGGAAGGTAAAGATACGAGGAAGTATTTCTGGCGGTATGTCGAGGATGCTGACTCGTTCCGGTGAATTCAAGATAGCATCGCGGATACTGGCCCGCACACTGAGGGCTTTGGCCAACGAGTCTTGTAGTAGGAGTATCTGGGCATCCGCGTCCTCTAGGTATTGACGCAGGGAACTGTAGGAGACGGGTACATCCTCTGGAGGACCTTTGACTGTACACGTCCTGCAGTGAGGAGACGTGTTTTCACTGTTGGTCATCAAAGTCCTGTTCAAGTCGCGAACGATCCGATCGATACGATGGCTTGTTAAATCCGTACGCGCCGAACTACTTGCAGTCTTACAAGGCAGAATGAAGGTCACAAGTCACACAATTCAAACAAGGCCAACATATATTACATGTATGTGTGAGTAACTCCAAATCCTTCGTATATGCAGTAAAAATACAAGCGTCCATATCAGCGTATCAATGAAGTGTCCCAGATTGGTTGAAAACAAGAGAGCAAAGTGCGATGTACATATGTATGTAGGTGGTAGTCGTGGGTGGTTCGTTGCGGGATGATACTGGTTCAGCAGCGAATGACAGCAGTGAATATCTGGGGATGAAGGTCAGTCCCACATCCAGCAACAATAGCAAAGGCGGAAGGGATCAGAAATAAAAGGCAATATCGGTTTGTCTCCACAAGGGTGCAGAACAGGTCTGAGTTGTTACATCGTGCAAGGAGGGACGGAGTTGATACTCACAAGTTGGGAAGAGAGTGGTGGCCCATTCTATGAGTTGTTAAGCATCACGGTCAACGTCAAGGACGAAGAGAAGAAGGATCAGAGATAGAACAATGTGTCGTCTTTGCCTCTTGGGCTTGGAGCGATTCTGATTTTGGTTTCATCCACGAGTGTAGCCAGGAGGATAGAGAACTGCGAACATACCTGACTGGATCACCAACATCGGCAGTGGCCAGTAGGTTCCATCTATCGAGGGTCAGCATCGTCGTCAACATGAATGGCAATGTGAGAGGATCAGAAAAAAAGGCAATCTGTTTTGTCTTCTACGCCCCGAGAGGCTCGGTACAGGTCTGAGAATATATCATCCGGGAGAGGGTGGGGAAGGATGGGATACAAGAGCAGAGACTTACCATGCTCTCATAGGCGGCATCGCTGTCGGAATGGGAACAGTCTTCTCATACGGTGTCCGCGGACCAGTTTGTCCATACACCCAAGAATGCTCGTCGTCGCTGTCCGCCGAGGGATCGAAGACATGGCGGTCACAGTCCTCGACAAACACGCCGACGCCGCCCTCTTCCGGGTCGAGGAGCACTTCGACGCTCGGCCCGCGCTCCTGTAGCTTGAGGAGATTCAAAGCGGCGATGAGGTCGTCGGCCAGTGGCGTTGCGTTGGGCGGGTCTTCACGGATGTGTTCCCAGCCCACTGGCGGTGATCCGGGCGGCGAGATCAAGAAGTTCTTCTCGATTTCTGGTGGGCGTAGGTACGCGGCCTGGGGGACGACCGCCCCAAACGCGGTGACAAGTGGATTTGGATCGGCGCGGTAAACGCGAAGAACAGTCTGCGCACTGCGGAGAGAATGTCAGAAAAATGGCATGAAAAGATGGGAAGACTACGCACCTATCATGAACAGAGCCACGCAGTATGATTGGATCGCATTCCCGCTTAGCTGTCTCCGCCACGCTGTTGTGTACGAATACGACGATGATGCGGCCAAAAGTAGGCAGTGGCACCCATTGGTTGATTTCTCCAAATGCCTCCAGGTGGTCCCTAAGGACAGCAAGGATATTTGGGTGAAAGAAGGTCTTTGGTAGTGAGGTCACAGCCAACGTATTCGTGGTCGTATCCGTGTCCGTTGTGGGCGACGCGCTGCGAGACGACCCGGCCGACGATGCGGGATGAGACGTGACGATGGCCATGATGGGAAAAATTAGGAATACAGCGTGGAGATGGGAGGGAAAAGGTGAAGAAAAGAATCGACGCTGATCGCGCTTTTTATTTATTTTTCAGAGTTCGCTGACGTAAGTGCCTTTCTTGGGATTAGCGGTGTACGCCACAGCTTGAGGACAATTTAACAAATACAGTTTCAATTATTTCTGCCCTTTTACGGACATTTTCTCAGAATACACAGGTAGATCTACACGATTGATAATTCTGGGCAGGGCCGGCGTGGCGGAAGCACAGGCCCATCCACGTCCAGGACGCATAGCTTCACGGTGACCGCAGTTAAACACTGGGCAGAGCCTCAGGCGCGCAGTCTGTCTTCAACCTGCGCTTTCTTCTTGTTCAGAGCATCCACACGATCCTCCTTGGTGGCATCGTATGCCACATTAGTCTGGTTGAAACTGATGCAAGTCAGATACATGTAAGTCAAGGTAATGCACATAGACGCACGGATTCTCCGGCGATTTCTGGAACTGCTTGTAGAGCAAGTCCTTTCGGCATGTCAGTATGGAGTAGGATTTTCAAATCGGAGTGCCGCACCTTGTATTGCTGTAGACGGAGCCCTGGATGCTGTGACAGAGCTGTTATAACACGGATCACACAAAGACAATGAGGCACTGACCTCCTTCCTGGCGATGGGCAATTCACGTTCCTCGTAAGCCGCGAACGCTGCCTAAGTCAGAGTTAGGACATGGGCAAGGCAGTGAAGGCAGGATAGATACCTTAAAGCGACGCTGGAAAGTGGGATTAGTAGACAGACAACTGGCGAACGCAAGGACACACCTCTGGATGCCTTTCCAGTCCAGCAGCTTGCGATCCAATGCTGGCTTTGTCCATCTTCGCATTCACCACCTCAAGCAAGTCGATTGCATTGTCAATGCCAGTTGCCTCGTACACCTCGGGCGCCTCGTCTGGCTCTGCGCCCTTGGACGGACCACCAAGTCCACCACCTGCAGCAATTGCGCCGGGGCCAGCGGGCTTCGGGGTCGGCTTCTTGCCCGCCTTGGGTGCTGCCTTGACTTTGGCTGGCGCATTGGCCTCTTCCTCTGCGAGCAACTTCGCGGCCTCTGCCTTGCGCGCCAGATCTGCCTTGCGTTTGTCCTCGGCAGCGTCCTTCTTGGCTTTTCCACCTTTGGCCGGTGCATCTGACCAGGCGGCAGCCTCCTTGCGTTCCTGCACCAACCGGTAAGCACACATGTCATGGAAAGTGCGGATGGACACACAGCTTCCTCGGCGGCTGCCTGCTGTTTCTTGGATTCGTTCTCAGCCTTCTTGGCGCGGCCGCCCTCTTTCTTCGCGTTTCCTCCCTTTGGTGCCATTATTGCCTGTGTGCGTGGTAGTAGATCGCAGAGATGATTTCGTGTCGCGGTGACTTGTGCGGTATCTAATCTTATCGCTGATCGACTTCCCCGGTCCGTGATCCGATTCCGCGGACGCAATATGTGATCTGGCCATCGCACTTGGCTTCAGACTATCTCCATCATCCAACCGCCAGCCGCCCATTTCCATCTGAAAACTACACCTTCAAAGTGGCTCCACAGTTTACACCCGATATGGACCGCATTAGCAAATGGTCCCCAGGAGGCCAATGTGCGTGACCAGTGTACTCGAGGAAATACAGCGCTGATGCTGTTGTCATCCCAGACGGCCCCGTGCTTCACCAGACAGACTTGTATCTCCTCAATCCACCCATCGACATCCATCCCATTCTCGCCGGCAAGCACAGCGGCTTCAACCTCATCTGCAATCTGAGCAATGGTCCGTGGTTATTCCCACGTCTGGCACAGCCTGAATCTCATTGCTCGCTTTAGGTGTTGTGGCTGGGTACACACCCGACCAGCGCGACCGCGAAATTCCATTCTTCGCAAAGGAGGAACCCGCAACGCTTCCACGGACCAATGTCATGTACATCCTGACCGAAATCTCACCCTGGTGCACCACCATTCGCAATGAAAAGGGCATCACCTGCGCCGATGTAACCAGAGCCTTATGGAAGGAGTGCGTCTCCTTGTTGCTGTCCGTCTCTAACTTTCCCACTGACTGTAATCAGCTATTCCGAGCATTACATCACGGAGCAGGAATTCGAGGTCCTTCCACCGCGTCTCAAAGAGCAAGTCCGTCGAACTGGACAAGCACGTGCGAGCCCAAACTGGGCGGCGATGTATAGCCCCGCCGCGCAGACACCGCCCTCTGCTGGACAGACCACGTTCAAGCGCTTCGGTATGTCTTGCCATCTGTCTGTATTCCCTTGACTAACGCCTCGAGCAGATTGGTTGCGTGATAGATGCTACTTTGAAGCGATGCGCAAGGATGATGCTTATGCTGAAGCACGACTTGGCTTCAAGGCGCCCAATGTGTTCATTCTGACGCTGACAGCATGAGCTTGGCATGAGCATCAATGTATCTCTTTGTATCTTACTTACCCTACCCTCGGATGGCCTGCAATGTTGTTTGTTGTAATAGATGTTCTCTGCTCGTATTCGGCCGTGAGAGGGAATAAATCAGCGTTCAGAACCAGATGAATTTCAATCACGAAAATCCTAGCCCAAGCGTCAGGCCTTCAGGCCTCAGCGCTGAGCGCTTGCATTGCATTGATTGGAAGATGCTGACTAATTATAAGACCGCCACTGATTGCCGATCGGCTGCTGACACTCCTTTGTTCCAAAGGCGCGCGCCTCTTGCTGTTAAACTTAGACTTGAAATTTTGGCCCGCTTGCAGGACATTCCAACCTCAAGAAAACAGGATAAAATCAAGCAGAAAACAAGGAACGGTGTTCATGAATCACCATGGCCATGCGTCGTCAAGGGGATTTTCCTGTTGGCACGGAGTTGGGCTCAGAGATCTGAATTACCACCGTCGTCTGGACCCTGTTTTCTTCCATCTTTCTTTCTCTCACCACTTTCGGCCTGCGATTTCTTCTTATCTCGCCTGCCTTGCCACTCGCTTTTCACCACCTTCGCTGCGCGTAGTTTATTATCACAAATGGTCACCATGCCACAGACATCCACCGCACCAAGACGTGACTCCAATGCCCTGCGTGCGTCGGTATTTGACGTTTTCATGGAGCTGGGCGCGCTGGATGCGAACAGCAAGCTCGCATCGATGATTCTGGGCGAAACACCAGAGGAGGACGAGGACGAGGAGCAAGATGGCGCACGCACACCGCGAGGCTCCTCGGATGGCGCATTCACCCCAGGCGGCAGCAAGTACCGCGAACGCTTCGACAGCTTCATTCTCCCCGATTTCGAGCCAGAACGCCCTTCCCGGGACAAAGAACGTGGATTCAAAGGACTAGCTGGCAGATCGCGTTCCCGCAGACGCAAGGACAAGCATGAGCCTGCGGAAGACTCCCCTACTTCGCACAAAAGGTCTATCTGGCACGGCTTCAAAAGGTCCAAGTCCAACACCCGCGACAAGGCCAAGGCCGAGCGTAGATCAGAAGATACCCTGGCGCCGCCCCCGCTTCCATCGTCGCGCTCCCAAAGCGCCGCTGCAAACTACGCTGGCGATGGCACTGCGCCGCCCCCGACACCGACCGTCACGTTCCCGACCCTTGATCGAAGCGATGCTAGGTCGTTCGCGACCTCGGCCTGGGTGGATGTGTCTGCAGATTCAAGGAGTGTTGTCGCCGTGCCGGCATCTGAACACCAAGAATACAATCCCTTTCTGACAGGCGCGCCCTCTTCCCACCTTGCTGCTCAACCGAACCTCATGCGTTCTGTCGTCGGCAGCATGCGCAGGGCCATCTCACGCCCGGAAATGCCGTCCAGCGAGCTCCGCGTAGATGGCCAGCATCAGCACCATAGGGATGCCAGCGATGCACCAACCATGGCGACGTTCGCAACAGGAAATTGGGTCGACGTGGCTGAGGATGCTCGTAGTGTGGTCGCTGTGCCAGCATCAAAGGTCCACGGATACAATCCGTTCATGGCCGGTGCCCCAGCGTCCGAGCTTCCTCCGGCACCCACTCTCATGCGCTCGGTCTCAGACACTGTCGGTGTTGGGGCAAGGACCATGACCAACGTCGTGCGCCGGGCATACTCCCGCCCAGAGGCGCCACCCCAGGAGCTGCGCTCAGCGTTCCCCTCACATGGAAATCTCCTTTCGCCTGTTTCTGTGGTCTCGGTGTGATGTTACTTTTCTCTTCTTTCTTTGCCTGAACAGGTTCTGGGTACTACATACATATGCTTCTTCCTTTGCGTACATACTTTATCAGTTACTTATTGACGTCTTACCTTGTTGTTTTCAGTAATGCGGACACGGCTATATCCCTCCTTGTAGACTCGATCCTCCTTGAATACCGCCTATGTTTTGTCCGCTTGAAGTCCCGCACATTTTGGAAATCAAAACAGTCGTAGCATTACAAACAGGTAGGTAATGTTACAACAAGGTCCGTAATCGCATGTCCATTTGCAGTCCGAAGAAGTCCATCGTAAAAACCCATGTCCATGATGCATGCAATCGTTTAAAACCCACAGTTGGCCCTGTCGACCTCAGTCACAGAGACCTGCACCGTCCCCGCCTGCTGTCCATACCCATTGGTCAGGTCATTCAGCGCCTGGAGGGACGTGTAGTAGTTGCCTCCCGCATGGTCCATCGCCGTGAAATACTCCGCCGCCCCGCCATTGTAGGTAACCGCGTAGCAAGCACCACATTTATCTGAATTCCAACCCCCAACGGTGGGCGACGAGAAGATCCTCGGGAATGTGGGCAGCGAATCGAATGTGGTGAACCCCTTGGTGAGCAGGCCGTTCTGCCCGTCGGAGCAGGATGTGATGGCGAGCGAGTTTGAGCCAGTGCCGTAGTTGGGGTCGTACCCGAGGGTGTCAGCGAGGGCGAAGGCAGCGCATCCGACGAGCGGGAACAGAGTAGTGGTAGCAAACATTGCGGAAAAGGGGTTGGAGAAAGAGGAGTGGTGGTGGTGGTGGTGAGTGGTGTTGGTAAACGAAACGATGAGTGAGAGGTTGGCAAGCAGGGAGGCTTATATACCTCGCCTGATCCAGAAATAGGGTGTATGCCGAGCCCGGTATGAGTATGGACGGAGTTCTGACACCGAGCGAGGCAGTGGAAAGAAGACGGTTTCGGTCCTCTTCGAGACCTTTCGAAGACGTAGACACGAGAAAGCATTGGACAAGAAGCGGTAGCGTTGTGCATCGAGCATACTGTACCTTGTGACGCACTGACCTTCGTCTTGGCCACTACATGGTACTTAGCACTCTCAGCAGATGAGTTCAGCTGAGCTAGTCGTGTCCGAAATTGAAGCGGAGGTCTGAGGCTGCAGCGCCAAGTCTGGGTTTCCGGGAAAGCACAGCCTAGAAAGGAGGCAAGTGAGCCCCGGACAGAGCTCTGCGGCTGGGAAGTCGGGTCATGGCGGTCAACTCTCGCCGTGCGGTTGTTCTGGCTAAGCGGGCGTCGAGGTTGACGCGTTTGCAATGACCGGTATGTTCGACGTCAGGTGAACTCTGGCTGGCTTACCAAGGCTATGAAGCACAAGGAAGGAAGGAGGTCTATGAGCCTATGAAATGATTTCGAGGCTTAGAAGAGCCTTCTCTAGGCTTCCATGAATCTCTTCCGCCTGGCACAGTGATGGTAAGAAACGACCGTCGAACGCAGGTGATCGGTTACGTAAAATTTGCGTGGCCACCAACAAGGCAAAAGAAAGTCTACAAACAACGCACAACACCCTGCGTGTCCATTTTCTGCTATCGTAGTTGGATGATCCACGTGCTTTCGGCAATCGCCTTCGATGGCGCGAACGGCGGACAGGATGACTCGTTCCAATTTCCCTCCTTACTGTGACTTGTCCTCGAACCATGACAGAACAAACGAATATCCTGGATCACATCATCCATCTCTCTCCTCCTGGAGAACTCGACGAGTCTGTGCGGCATTTCCGTGACCTCGGATTCAAGTAAGACAGATCAATGTGTCCATTCAGACAACGTGCTCAGATATCGCAGTGTTCTGCCTGGAGGAACGCACGCAGATGGTCTGACGTACAATGCTCTCGTCGTAAGGGGTCCGTTCCATGTCTATACCGTCCGCTCACCCCACGTCTCACAACAGGTCCTAAAATCTGGTGTCTACATCGAGCTGATCTCATTCGTACACCCCGTGGAACACTATCCAGCCGGTTCTGATGACCGAGCGCGTCGAGAGGGTCACTGGTGGGCGCAAAAGCACCCAGGATGGATTGATTTTTCGTTCCTTGGTGTACCGGGCGTCGGAGACATCATCAATAAACGCGCCAGCAACGAGGGTCTTGGAGCGCTTTACCGTCCAGGGAAAGAAGGCGGTCGCATTAGGCCTGATGGTGTGCAGCTCAAGTGGGTTGTAACCTTTCCACATGGACACGGTCTTCTTCCTGCGCCGTTCTTTTGTGAAGACATCACTCCACGAGAGAATCGAGTATGCGTGCAACATCAGCTCCGCTTTTGCGCAGTACTGATATCGACCCATAGGTCCCCTCGCAGGGTGCAGAACATCCTTCTGGCGCATTCGACGTTGGCGAAGTGACCCTTCTTGTTGATAAGAACGAGCTCCCGACGGTCACTCGCAAGTTGGCGAACACTTTGGGCGTTGAGCCACTCGCCGATCAGACAGACTCGGACCGCGTTGAGTTTGCGATTTCAAGCCCAGAAGGCGCAGGCGGCGTCCTCGTACTCAAGGTCGGGGATACTACCTCTCTCCCTACGGGTACATTCATCGACTCAGTCACGTTCTTGACGAAGAATTCTGATGCCGGCGCGCGTGGTGAGAAGCGTACCCCATATGGAAAGCTGACGCACAAAGCAATATGAATAATACGTACAGCCATTAACGGGGAAGCGCACCGTTCCCTAGAAGCGCACTGTTTGGTATATCTCGACAGTTTCGGTGGGGACTGGGCTGAATATCTTGTACCCCCCTTAGACAAGGTTGTAGAATACAAATATGTTGTCTGACCTGGGTTACGACGGACTGATATCCATCAGTAGGTGATTTGGTAGCACGATCAAAGCTGTCTTCCCGCTCGCATTCTGACTGCATACTTGGTGCCGCACGGTCATGGCATGGTATTGTAAGAGTCGATAATGCCAGCATATATTTAATAATGTTATTTTATGACCACTGGAACAATCAGAACGGCATCATCGAGGTACTTTTCTCAACAGTGCGCTTCCCGGTGCAATGTCTGATCGGTGAGTCGGCCATAGCATGGCAATCTCAAGCTCTTTTTACACCAATCTTCTTAAGATATGATTCTAATGTACACTGTCTGTCGATTCACAACAGTCCCAAAGTGCATCCGTCCAAAAATGAGCACGTTATTCCCAGGTTACAAAGTTTGTTGCGCTTCCCCGTTAATGGCTGTACATTGCATTGTTCTCATTTGAATGGGTCACGTTCTTGTTGGTTTTGAAATTTCAAAAAGTTGAGATTCCGAATTTCGGATTGCGTTGGACCGTGTGGAGGTTGTGGACGAGGGTCGCTTCCCCGCGGAGGCGTCGGTTCAACTTCAGCGCTGTCATCGCATGGCGGGGTGCCGGCGGCATGCGTGCGCCCTATGTGAAATTCGCAGCTTTGCTTGTCCCATTAATCCCGGCGGTAGGGTCCTATCCGCGGCTGCTTGCCGAGCCCTATTAAGAAATCCTCTATTGTTGAAGTCGGAATGTCCCCGTCGCGGTGCGACGGAAGAACGGCAACGTCGAGCGACTTTTGCGGCCAATGAAGGCTTCCACTGTGTGGAGTGTTTGGGATATGGGTTCACAGTGGATTCAGAAGGTAGTTTAGACCAGTAATCATCGGTGAACACCTTGAAAAGTGATTACAGTCGATTTGTATATACAGCAAGGGTGGATAACAAATAATTTGTGCCGAAGGGAATGTAACCAATGGATAGCTATGTACGTAGAGTGTTACAGTGGAAGGAATGCATAGGTGGGATAAAGTAACAATATATAGTAGGGAAGAGAGTACAGAGAAAATCCTGGAAGTACCGCTCGAAGGTACTACGTATCTACATTCCTAATACCGACGTCCGAAATGAGAAGAGTTTTGAGGCATAGTGTCTATGGAGGAATCGAAGGGGTATGCGTGGGAAGAGACCGACTCCGGGGAGTACATGTCGTATGGGAGGTACTGCTCGCTGGGTATATGCATGTCGCTGCGTTGAGCAAGGCCTGTCTCGTATTGCTGCAGCGCCTGCGCGTCTTGATACGGGGTGATGCTGCTGTCGTAGACTGGATATGGCTCGTATTCATCACTGAAGTACGACGCAGGGGATGACGAAGAACTGTATGGCTGAGCGGAGGAGTAGGCCTGTGACGGCCAGGATGGTGTCGACATGCCAGACGAGTACGCCACCCCACTGCCGTCCCAACCAGCGAGACTTGACCGCGAGGAGAGCGTGTTGAGCGGCGCGGACGCATACCGCTCGCCATCGTGCATCGGCATCCATTCATGTTCAAAGCCAGCGCTCATTGAAGGATTCTGACATTATTGACATCAGCGGAGGTCGAAGCAAGCAGAATTGTGAAACTCACATGATACGACATGAAGCTCGGAGACACTGAGGCGCCAAAGTCCTGAAAGGCGTCGGGGGAGGTGAGCGCAGTGAGAGATCGAGAGCGCCGCTTGCTGGCACGGTCGGTATGGGATGTGTCCTGCTCGGTATAGCGAGGCGCGGACAGCTGAGTATGAGGAACAGAAAAAGATCGGCGGACCGAAGTCGCAGAGGCGAATTCGGGAGTAGCGGGCTCAGTAGAGCAAGAGTCTGTAGGTGTCTGTGGGGCCGGCGTGGTTGTGCTCGAGCTTGAGCAAGACGCTGAAGGAGTCGAAGAAAGAGCAGGCGCGCTCTCTGATGGAGGAGATGGGGATTTGGCAGCCTTCTTCGCGGTTTTCTTGGTATAGCGCTTGCTGCCGCGGCGCGCTCCGCTCGTTTGCGTCCGACGCGGATGGTAAACCCAGCCAGGATACTTCTCGGCGTGCTTCTTCGCCGCATCTTTGGCCCGAGCATAATAAACTGCTTTTTCGCGGTCGGAGAACTCGTGCCAGGTATGGGATGCTTTGGTCGACATGCTGCCAGGCCTGCCTTTGCCAGTGCGTTTCCTACCGGTGGCGTTGTTCTTCGCCCACTCGCCGCGGAAGATCATCCAGGCATTGGCAGGTCGAGGAATGTGTTCCGGCGTGTCCACTCCATCGGCGACGGGGGAGGTGCTGGTGGGAGAGTCTGGCGTGTGAGGCGACTCCGCGTTCGGGACAGTGGCAACGGAAGAGACAGATGAACGATGTAGTCGCCTGTCGACGAGGTCACCGCCACTGTTTTCTGGCGTCCAGCCAAAGACTTGAGCGCTGGCCATGATAGTGAAAGGGTAGGATGGGAGGGACCGAAAAGGGATTAATACTGCCCCGTCCTTTTATGCTTTTTATCCACGAGGTTATCCCTGGCATCGTTCAGGTCACCGGCTATTGGAACCTCGAAATACGCACACCAAATCTCTTGATGGCATGTCATTTTCAGCCTCCGAGGACTCGATCGGACGTCCCATAACGGGCAACACAAAGCTACTGCCATGACAAGCGGGCGCAGGGACAATCTAAGAGCAGCATAAATTGCAATACCCTCGAGTACAAAGCTAGACACGCCCACCTTTGTCAACGCGTTCAAAGCAAGCTCCTATAGGTGTACACTGCATGTTCTAGATTCCACGTACGGGCAGGACCCTTGCTGAGAAATTAGGTTTAGATGAGAAGACTTACCGCCGGCACTGGCAGCCCAGCCGAAAGGTCACCTACTTATGTTTTCTTTTCGGAAAGTGCGATAGCATGACTTTGTAGTACCCCAAAATCTCTTCGACTGAATCATTGTGCGCTTTGATTTAGGTTAGTTCGCAGGCGGTGATGACTTAGTCTTATTCTGAAATGGTGGGATATGTCGAGGACGGCGAACAATTCCTATTTGCACCGAGGGATTATGTCAAACAAGCTTAAGCAGGTCACGTCGTCAGACGGTATCTCCGAAGCATGCCCGCGGCATCCTCTAATAATCAGAAAGATAGCTGTTAATTGTGATCAAAAGGTGATTGGAACGCCAAAGATGAGCGGGGCAGGCGCATTGCATAGAGCGTACGAGGTGTTGGGTAACAAATGTGCGCCAAATTCAGGGGGCGTCACTCTCTCGACCAGAGCCTTGATGTCTGCAAATGCACACATGAGCAGTTGCGATGGACGGAGATATAGTGACAGACTAGAAACGACGGTTTAGAGAATAGCCCACACATCGTCGGGCTTTGACGCCCCATCCCGATGCAGTTTTCGAACCGCCGGTATACAGTAGCGAACCTGACGCGGACCTATCACAACACTTTTCAAGTCCGCCCAATGCAAGCAATCACATGTAGATCAACTATCCCAAGAGAGAAGAGTTTACCGATGCGTAGCCTCGTGTGGGTCAATCACCCACACATGGAAACGAGAGAAAACGATAGAGGTTGGGTTGGTGCATGAGAAGCCTACAGTTGTGAGCCAGGAGATAGTGACCTCTCGAATGTATATTTTCCACAGAAAGGAGAAGCGAATATTTTTCCATTGGTGACTGTAAATACAGTGAGTATACGGAAGAGAAAGGAAAAGCTCGGCCGGTCAACTTGGGTCACCGTCCCGACTCCCGAGTCGGAAAAGTGACTGACTATCGCGGCGAACAATGGGAGCAGAAAATGGGGTACGATCTAGTACAATAGTCGTGCATTGTCTAGCGGGAAATATGGTTAATGCGCTCGGGATAATACTGTAAATATTATCAGCGGTAACACAGCTTGCACCCATGTCGACATGGACGCACCCTTTGGCGAAGATGATAGCCATGAGGCTCCTCTAGCGTTGAACCTTATTATTTGGCCTTTGCAAACCTGTGGGAATTCGAGGGTCAGTTTCCGTGATACTGGATGCATGCTCCCATTTTTGGGAGACGATCTCCGCCAGTCATATTCCGTCGCACATACCAGAGTAAGTTTGCCTATAGCTATAGAAGGGATTTCGGGCTATTCAGTTAGATAGCAGGCTAAAGCGACGCGGTAAAGGGGTATGCGTCGACACCGGTAAGCAGAGTAACACTAGCAGGTGTTGTCGGGTCGACAATTCGTGACATTTTGACGTATAGCATTGACGCCGGACGTGTCCTTTGTTTTTTTTTACAAGGCGCTGGCCTCCATTGTTCAAGAAATGCAGGCTGTGTGGCGCAGGCCGGCCCGTGGCGGCAAGAGAGAAGCCGCGTCGCGTGGCGGAAGTGATCGGCGGAAGCTGATTTGTTGATGACGTCGTTACTGGAGAGGAGCCAACGCTTCGCCGTCCTCTTTTGCGTCTTCCCATCGTGTCCAAAGGGCAACAAATTCACATTTTCTGTTTATTCTAGTGCCAACAATCCAATTCCCATTGTTTGTCATGCCTTCCCTCCACACTCGATCCATGATGGTTGGTCTTGTCCAGCGGGACAGCGCACCCCGCATTGCCGGATCACTTGGCGGTGAGATAGACTGTTTGATTGGGGTACTCACCCTCATTTCTGCCACCAGGCTTCATTGCTCTCGTCGTCTGTCTGTGCCTCATCATCGTGGCCGCCTGCATCGCCATATTCTTCCTCCTTCGCACCAGAGATCCAACCGATTCTGAACGTGCGCGGAGACGCCACGCAAATGAGCAGGCACATCGCTATCCCAAAGCAAAAGAAACCATGGCGTCCAAGCTCTCCAGAATATTCTCTTCGAACAAACCCTCCCCCGTCCTACGCACTGCGGAGAAGACGCACCAGGGATGGGTCAGAGCCAGCCAGAGAGACGAGTGGGATACCGCCTCATTTGACGAGGGTAGCCAGCATTTGACCGTTGGGGACAACACGCAGCAACTCTACTCTCCGGCCTACCCATCGCGTCTCTACGCTGCGCCGCCGCCGACAGACCCACACCAGGATGCCGATCTCAAGATGCCATCTTTCGCTTCTCCCCAGCCATCCGAGCACTACTCCCAAGGGAGCTACGGGTCTGCTCCCTATCAGTCCCCGTTCGCCTCGCCACCGCGTGTCGCCACCCCCGATGCAAGCACCACATTGAACGACAAAGGGCCTTCTGCGCGGAACGAAGCGCCGCAAGGACACGACAGGAAATGAGCATGCCTTTACTGGAGGTACACGCCTTCTCCAGAGCGTAAATAATGCGAACGTTACTCGCACGGACTAACTTGTATGAACAATTAATGAATCTGTGTGTACATTTTCGATGGACTTGAACAATTCACCTTTGCTCCTTATACTGCTTTATCCTACTTCACGATTTTGTCTTGCTATGATTGTACTCCTATACATACCCTCTTGAAGCTACCTGCTTTTCATTCTATATTGTATGACCAGATTGATGGACTCGGCTAATGGTAAGCAGCTTGAGGGCCAGTAGGTAAACGCTATGTTAGAGTAGAATGCTTGAACCTGCCCTGGACGACAAGAAATACTGGAAGTTGCGATGGTTTACCGATCGCCCTCAGTATACCTTACACTCTCATCCTCAATCCATCATGGCGACTGCTGCTGCATCCAACGCAGACTATTTTGACCGACACGCTGGACTGTACGACGACCGTGCTTCGGCACAGAAGCTTGCAAGAAGGCAAGTCTTGACTATAGTTTCGTGAATACCCAAGAACAATGCCGCTTAGAATCGGTGATGAAATCATGGACGAATACCACTTCGACGACGAGACAACTACTCTGCTTGACTTTGCGTGCGGAACAGGAAAGACGACTTCGATTTCATGTCACTTGCTCCAGTGATAACCCTGTGTAGGTCTTCTTTCACGAGTGCTTGCTCCCGAATGTAAGCGTATCGTGGGCATCGATATCAGTGAAGAGATGGTGGCGCAGTTCAATGCCCGCGTTCATGCACAAGGCATTCCGGAGGAAGAGATGCATGCAATTCATGCAGATCTCACAACAAATACGGACGCTTTTCACGATGAAAAGTTCGATGTTGCTGTAGTGAGTGCTATCGAGTGCATTCAATAACGTCGTTCTGAACTCTATTCAAGTGTTTGATGGGTTGGCATCATATAGCCTCACCAGAAGACATGACACGAATACTCTCCTCGCAGTTGAATACAGAGGGCTGGCTCTTTGTCGCGGATGTGAAGACACTCGATGGCCAAACTCTAGAAAAGCATCGCGACATTGTGAGGCATACAGAAGGCTTCACCGAAGAACGAATGAGGGAGATGTTCGAGGCGGCGGGGCTGGTCAATTTCAGCTGGTGGGTGGTGACAAAAGCAAAGATGGACGGAGTGAACGTGCAGATTTTTCTTGCCAAGGGGCAGAAGGAGAAATGAACGAGTGACTTCGGCACACGCCGGACATTGATCCGCCCTTTCGTCCCGCCCACCATCGGCTTTCGCGCTCGTAGCCAGGCGGCATCCTTCCGTAGACTGCCGGTTGCACACTTGTCGACGTGTTTTCTCAATTATCTATGGCTCTCAATGCACCTTTCCTTCCAAAACGATTTCCACTGGCCCCGCCTCTTCATGTGGGAAGCTCTAAGAATGACAAAATACTCCCAGAGTCCAGGACAAGAACAAGGACGCCGTTTCATTGCTAGCATGACGACTTCTCGCGACCTTGCAGCTAGTCCTCGTTTAGCCTTCCTTCCTCTTATGTCCAGAGTGCTTGTTCCCAAAACGGTCAACAGACAATGTAAGGTCCTAATATGGATTTTCACGGAGATCAAGAAGCACTGGACGTCGGTAACGCAAGATCCAGTATAAATCCATCCACCTGAGCTATGATACGCTTGTGCCTTTCCTTCTTTCCCTTTCCTTCCCTCCTTTCCCCGTAGTCGCCATGTATCTTCCTGCTCTGTTTCCTGTTCTGTTCGCAGGTGGGGAATATGCAATGCACGGACGAGCTCCTTCTAACTGTTCTTGCAGGCACCGCAGTCTCCCTGGCGCTCCTGGGGATCGTCATTCTACAGGTGCGTGCATTACCTCGCGCGGGCTCGCCGCTTTGCTCATCGATATGCCCAGACATGGAACTACTTCAACGTGTTCTCCAAGTAGGCCGCCTTCCTAAAGAATCTCTCATTCGTGCTGACCGTCGACGCGCAGAGATCGGCTTCCACTCAAGATGTTCGTTGTGCTCCTCTGCTGTTTGGATACTGCCTCCTCCGTCTTCCTCATGATGTGGTTCGTCGAACTACTGGCGCCGGGTCCCCCAATTTCTCAGCTTCTTTCTAGGGCATACCGGATATTCATCACAGAGTGGAATAACAAGGCAGTCTTGGAGGCCCTACATTGGAGTGAGTCCTGCACGCTTCCGCACCAACAGTCTAACTAATGGGCTTTCAGCGCTGCTCATGGGTATGTGATTGTATTGCCGAAGTATATCCCGATATCTGACCCTGCTGCGCGCCATCAGATCCTATCCTTGTCGTACGTCTCCCTTGCGTATCACCATTTGCAGCCGCTGATATCAGGTTTGTGCAGTCCATCATCACTGCCCTCGCATTCACGTTCTTTGCCGTCCGTATCAACACACTACTCGGTCGTTGGTGGATCTCTGCGAGCCTCTATGCTCTGTCTGCGGTCAGCCTTTGTGCGTTTGCAATGGTTGTGTCCATTGCAATTCCTGATCCATGATTTAGGTGGGGGTATTGCCTCTGGAATCACCTCAAGAAATGTCGGCCAGTTTGAACGATTGGATGAAACGATGCATTGGTATGCCGTGTGGCTCTGGCCTTCCGTAGCAGCAAATGCTACCATCACGGCCTCGATGTCATTCTACATGTACCAGCACCGCGAGCGTATCAACCAAACGGAGGCACTTATGTCTAGGATGTTGAGATGTGCGTGGCTAGCCACTACTGTCATGCAAAACTGATGTCCTCCGCAGATATGGTTCAGAACGGTTCGATTGCCATGGGCTTGGCCATGGTGCAAGCCATCCTGTTCCAAGTATCCCCAGACACTCCCTACCACTTGGGCATCTCGTTCGTCATGCCCAAGATCTACGTCAACATGGTCCTCAGCACATTGCACAACCGCAAATTCATTGTCCGTCCAGACGTCGTCGTCGCTCCTTCGACTGGCGTCTACCACAGCGTACGTCTATCCCTTTCCTTCGCAAAACCATCCGCGTCATACTGAGGTTAGACCATCTATAGCACCGTAACCCGGGAAACGCAGGAGTATTCGTGAACGTCGAAACGACACGGTCGGAAGTGCGCGACTACAACCTCAAGGAGGACTGGGAGCACGCCGCTGGCGACGAATCGCCAGTGATGTCCGAGAAGGCGCACAGCACTAAGGGCGCGCTCCCCGACGTGCCGCAGAACCTTGCCGTCCCAGGCGGCTGGTGATGCACCACACACACAGGACGATACAGTCCGCACCTTGCTCTCCCAAGTCAGAGCGCACGACCCCTCCACGAAACCCCGGCTTCATTGCTATATTATCCACACCTATTTTGTTCTTATTAACTCTCAAATAGTGCTCCTGCATTTTTCTCTGCTTGTTTAACACATTCCTATCACTGTAGCCTTTTTGGATATGTTGCCTGGTACATACTGTAGATACCTAACCAGTCTGGGTCATAACGCGACTGCACACCTGTAATTATTTTTTTTCTCCAAACTGCTTTGTCTGTTGTCCGCGATCAACCTCGCGTCTTGCACCTTCTAATCTGCATGCTTCTTCAAACAGAGCGACCATCGTGATTCAGTAAGACGCGAGGGAAAACGGTCCATTCGGATTCCATGGTGAGCATGAAAATATAAGCGCTCGACATGAATTGTGTACTCACATGCTCTTCCAGCGTCTAAATTAATAAGAAGATGTGACTTCGCCTCAATGCCTCTCGTGACAATCGATGAGGCCGAGGTGTAACCTTTCCTTTCGACGTTCATGGCACACAGACCACCATCGGCAGCGTCCTCTAATGGCGCGGGTCTCAGACTTGCCAGTGCGCCGTTCGATACACCGGATGGCGCGGACATCGCACTGCGCACGTCGGACGACACCATCTTCGTCTTCAGGAAATGTTTCCTCATCGCGGCATCGCCGTTCTTCTCCAATCTGCTCGCTGATGGGGTTCCCGACAAGGTGTTTCGGCGACTACCTCTCTGTCCTGTCCTCGAAGATTCCGAGACCATGCACTTTGTCCTGCGTCTGTGCTCTCCCAATCATATAACCATGGGTGACCTCGTCGTTGCTCTATCCTCTCACCCTGTTTTATCGACGCTTGATAAATACATCATGGATGCGGCTCATCAGCGCGTCGTGAACATGTTCCAGGAGGGAGCGGCAACGTTGATCAAGGAGGCTCCGCTTCGCGCATTTGCCCTCGCGCGCGAATTAGGGCAGGACACCATCGCTCGGCAGGCGGCGCGCCAGCTTCTCTGTGTCCCGATGGACAAATGGAAGATATCCGACCAGGCGATCTTGAACATTCGCGACTATCATGGTCTCGTCCAGTACTTCCTACGTTGCGGCCAGGCAGCTTTTGATGCAGCCAATATTGCACACACTCCATTAGGCGGCTGCGCTACCTGCATGCAGTCTTTCTCGTCAAGTCCCAACAGTAGCGGGCTCAAGCTGGGTTCCAGCGCTGTGCATATTCGAAAAGGTGACAGCCTTGTGCATTTAGAGGGCGTGGCGAAGCTTCAGAGCGTCCTCGATGCTAGACATATTTTTCGCCTATGTCCTGGAACAAGGCAGTTACCAGAGGTTGTTTTCGAAAATCTCTGTGATGTCAGCAAGTTAGTATGTGGCTCACAGTGGGAATCGCGCGCGGTTCGAATGTCGCTCAAACGTGTTTTTGCTGTGATGTACAAGGAGATCGATGAAGCCATCGACAGGGTGAGTTCCACTACGATTTTCGTTTTAAGTAGCACTCATTGTGAACTGTCAGGTTCCTCTTGGGCTTTCGAGCGTCTAGAGCGTGTAGCACCTGCGCTAAACATGACAAGTATCCGATACATAATCCTTTTGTACATACATCTGAGTCCTCGTTCTGCTGTGACGACTTCATGTTCTCGTGTCCTTATTCGGACGATTATGTCATCATTTCCATTGTTTACTTATCAGGCTACAACACAGTCGCATACACGCTACGAGTTGTGGGCTGCGCTCTTTTAGGTTCTTTCAACGCTGCGGGAGCGAAAAAGCATAGATCTACGCGAGTACATGTACTACATAACCTGTTGCTAAACTTGGGTGGGCGCTTGGTTTCCGTCGGGCTGACACATGTGCTGACTAAAGCACCTCCTCGGCCCAGTGGGATTTTAGGAACGCCAGGACGGATGTCCCTCGTCACTATAAGCGCCTAAAGACCAATTGTATGCTTACATGCTTTCCCAGCGTCTAAGAAGACTTCTGAATTCACACCTCAAGGCCTCTCGTCACAATCGATGAGGTGCGATTTCTCCCTTCTACGCTCATGGCACACAACGTTAACCGACCATCACGACCGCAAGCTTCATCCAACGGCGCATCGCACCTCATCATCGCCAGTGCGCCATTTGACACATCCACTGGCTCAGATATTGCACTGCGCACGTCAGACAACACTGTTTTCTTTTTCCAAAAATGTCTCCTCACGCTGGCATCGCCATTCTTCGCCAACCTCCTTTCCGATGGTATCCCTGACAAGACTTTCCGAGGACTGCCACTGTGTCCAGTCCACGACGATTCCGGGACGATGCACTTCATCCTTTCCCTATGCTCGCCTAATCATATATCCATGGAAGACCTTCTGGCTGCTGTTTCTGCTCATCCTATTTTATCTTCACTTGACAAATACATCATGAACGGCGCTCGTCAACGCCTCCTGAAAACCTTTGAAGGAGGGGCGGCCGCGTTGATCAACGACAGCCCGTTTTGCGCATTTGGAATCGCGCGCGCGTTGGGGCAGGATACTATCGCTCTACAGGCCGCGCAGCAGCTTCTCTGCATCCCGATGAACGAATGGGCCACATCCGACGAGGCGGTTGTGACTAGCAGCGATCACCTTCGTCTCGTCCAGTATTTCCTACACTGCGGTCAAGCAGCAGTTTCTGCAGCCAATATTGGAATCTGTTCGCTTGGCCACTGCGATATCTGCCATCAGTATATCCCGTCGCATCATAGCGGACTGAGCTTAGGTTCGCGTGTTGTGCATCTTCGCGTGAACGATCGTTTTCTAGACTATAATGGCATGGAAAGGCTTCAGAGCATTCTTCTCGCCAGAGACACATACCGTCAGTGTCCTGGGACACGGGAGCTACCACAAGACCTTATTGCCCGAATTTGCGAGGTCGTTAAGTCGACTTGTGTGCCTCCGTTGGACTTCGCTACAGTACACAAGTCGCTTAATCTAACTCTCGAGGCGATGTATGATAGAATAAACGCGGCCATCGATAACGTAAGCCCCATCGTACTCGGAATGTTCTGCGAACACTCACTGTTGGCCATTAGGTTCCCCTCGAACTTGACGACGTGTAAAGCGCGTATTCGACATGTACGTCGAGAAAAAACATCGTTATTTATTTATAAAGCGCCGAATGTGTAATTTCATGTACGAGGGTCGTCCTTGAGCTTCTCTTAAGTTATGACTATTTTCGAGATGTCTAAGTGTGAGCTGCCAACATTGAAATTTGAAACCGTCATTGTCAACGGCGCTGAAGCCGCGGCCTACTTACACTTAAGGACACTCCACCATTAAGCGCCCGGTCGGCGAGCTAGATTTTGTCTGACTAAGGAAGAGTTGAACCAGTGACCAGCTCATGTTAATCGATAAGGTGCAACCTTTTCTCCGACGCTCATGGCAGACCAGGCCGATATACAAGCATCCTCTGACAGCGACGGCACTCGCATTGCCAGTGCGCCTTTCGATACACCCGATGGCGCAGACATCGCACTACGCACGTCGGACAATACCATATTCTTCTTCAAAAAATATTTTCTCATCGCAGCGTCGCCGTTTTTCTCCAATCTTCTTTCCGACGCGACCCCAGGCGGAACTTCCCAGGGTCGGCCAATCTGCCCCGTCATCGAAGACTCCGGGACGATGCATTTAATCCTACGCCTGTGCTCTCCAAGTCACATCACCATGGAGGATTTCGTTGCTGCTATCTCCTCCCACCCTGTCTTATCCTCGCTTGACAAATACATCATGACTGAGGCTCATCAGCGCGTCGTGAATATTTTCCAGGAAGGAGCAGCGGCTTTGATCCAAGAAAGTCCTCTTCAGGCCTTTGGAATCGCGCGCGCGTTGGGGGAGGACACCATCGCTCGGCAGGCGGCGCGCCAGCTTCTCTGTATCCCGATGGACAAATGGACCTCATCCGACAAGTCAACCATTATCAACGTCGTAACGGGTAGCGACTATCATCGTCTCGTGCAGTATTTCCTACGCTGCGGACAGGCGGCTCATGATACAGCCAAAATCGCACACAGTTTATACGGCACCTGCGCTCGTTGTAAGTCGCCCAAGCCTAAGACGACATGGGGTCTATCCGACGGCGAGCCAGAGCCAAATTTTTCCAGGCTCGACGATAGTAATAGTGGGTTGAGGCTGGGTTCGAGCGTCATACACATTCGAAAAAATACCACGCTGAGCTACTCAGACCTGGTGGCGCTGCAGAAAATCACCGACAGCGGAGATATATATCGGCATTGCCCCGGGACAAGGGAGCTCCCACAGGCAGTTGTTTCCAGTATCTGCGAGATGAGTATGTCAGCTTGTCATAAAGGGGTGAGGGGATTCGTGTTGGTAAAGAGTTCGATCGATTCTGTTCTTAAAGCGATGTACAAAGAGATAGACGAGGCCATCAACAAGGTAGCTATAGTATTCCAGTTGAATGTCCATCGTCGGCTACTCACAATGGATCATCAGGTTCCTCTCGAACTCGGCGACGCCATGTAGGGCGTGTACTAGTCGACATGTACGTCAAGAAGAAAAGGCAAACTGAAAGTTCTTTATGAACAAAGCACTTCAATTAATGTATCGTCTTACTTGACCAGAATCGCCTCCCCAATTGAAGCACCGATGCTACAAAACCCCGATGAAGTCGTCCCAGCTCGAGCTTATGCACAGTTCAAGCCTGGAAATTAAGCGCCCAGGGAGCTTGGTCCAACTGAATAGGTGTCTGACCAAGAAAGAGAAGCAGAGGTCGGCTCTGGGCCTGATTTCGAAGATTTGCGAGATCGTGGCGGAAGTGTGTTTCGTCCACCAGACCTCGAAAGTCCAGGATTCACTTGGTCTCATTCTTGCTGGAATGCACGTAGAGATTGACCAGGCCGTCAACAAGGTAAGCTATAATAATATGCCAGAATATCCGCTATGAGCTGCTCACCGTCAACTATCACAGGTTCCTTTCGAACTTAGCGACGTAGTATGAAACATGTAGTCGACATCTACATTCCAAAGAAAATCTGTACTAGCAGTCGAGCTTCTGTTATGACCTTTTTGAAACATCCAGAAATAAGTAGTGTACCAATAGACTTTCGTCGCTTGTCTGCCTCTGATCTGTCACCATTCGAAGTAATATGTGACTCCTCGATGAAAGCCAGCCCGGTCTGTATCTTTAGCTTGGCATGCGCCTTCAAACTATATGACATCGCCCGAGACGCCGCTCGACAAGCCCTCCACATCCCGATGGAAGAATGGCCTTTCACTTCGCACGACCTCGAAGCCATGCCAAGCGGAGCCTACCACGACCTCGTACAATACTACCTGCGCTGCGGCAACGCCGCATACACCGCCGCAAACATCCACCTCTCCACCTCTGGAGAATGTGCCGGCTGTAAGACCTCGCTCAACGTCGACCGCGGCGGGCTCGCGCTTGGCTCCATGTTCATCCACATCCGAAGCGACCACGCAGCGAGACACCAGTACCTCGTCGACTTTGGGTGTATGCTGGGTGTGAGGGAGATGTACAGGCGACAGCCTACTGGATCGGGAGTGCCATTCCCACGAGACGTCTTCGATGTGATTTTGAAAAAGATGGTCCCACTCTGTCGTGACCAGGATTACAAGTGGGCGGTGTCGCACGCAAGGCTCTCCAATGCTATCGAAAACATGCAGAAGGAGATTGACCAGGCTGTTGACGAGGTCAGCCTAGTTTATCCACTATTTCAATGTCTTTACAACTGACGGGTTTTTCTTCCCCAGGTGTCATTTAGTCTCACTACAATTGGATAATATGTACACCAGTCGTTTTGCGCTCATGTAAGCACAAAGAATGAGCCAGCTATTCGGCTTCGCGGCATACTTATCTCGAATTGGAAACTACGCTGAGTCATCACAGTCACCCCTTTGTCTTTGTCGAGATTCGAGAAGAATGCAGTGCTAAGCGTGATAAGTTACAACTGCTTCAACGCAATGCCACCTGTGATCCATCATGATATTATTTTATTTCATGAAAGACAACTAGCTAGTGCTGTTTTTCATCTTCATACCAGTGACCGCTCGAACCTTTCCTACAAGCTACATGGGTTATACATTTTTTGTGCCTTGCTAGCTCTGTGCATAAATTCGAATGCTAGTCGTACACAAGCTACCACATCCTGGCCGACGGAGAGCCTGCCAACGAGCTGTAGTTCAACATAGCAATACCATCCAGTCCTGCGTCTGGCCTCTGCAGACGCGGGGAACGCATGGAACAAGACTACTTCTATAGCCCTGAGGGTGTCCCTCCTTGTTGATGTTTTTGATTCGTACATGCTAGAACCATGTTCGCAAACAGGACCAGTTTCACGCTATCGATTCTTGAGCACATTGCACAAGTTTGAACTGTGGACGGACGGACGGCAATAGCGACGACCCTGGATTTAATAAGCGTATGCTTTGGGTGCTTCTTCTTTCACTACGGGAATGCACAGAACGGAGATAGTCTCCATGTTACAGGATCATGCCAAGGTGTGGCGCAGAGAAAACGGCTAATTCGCTGACCGCTGTTGGGCGAAGGGCTAGCGACTGCGAGTGGTGTTTTCAACTGGTGTTCAAGTTTGGAATGCAGAGTTGAACTGAGGACGCCTCCATGTCGGAGGACACGGGACTAGGTGAATTGGATCTGGCCAGACCACGTGCCAGTCGTTCTCGCCAAGGCTGGATTGCTATGGCCAAGGCCGCCGTCGAGATGGTTGTGGTCTGATCGCTGTTGGAAACGACGACGGACGACGGACAGACAGTTTACTTGCTTGGCCCCGCAGTCGTCGAAGCCAATGCCATCAGCAAACGGGATGGATGCATTACTTACGCGATCTGGGGTATATAAAGGCCGAGCCGGCGTGCGGATATAACTGTTGCTGGCCCGACCCTTTCTTTTTCTACATTACTCCTTTATCTTGCTTTCCTTTTGACCACCACTATCTCTCCTACTACGATGTTGAACATTGCACGCCGACCGAGTGTTTCCCAGACGATGCAGCGTGCGCATACGCGAGGTGAGTGTTCGAATGTCTGTTTGATGGCCGCGTACCGACGCGTCGAGCAGCATTCTCCGAGTCGCGTACGCGTCCGGCCATCTTGATGCCAGCCATGTCGCCATTCCTGAAGACGGCCAACGTCTGCCATTGGCGCAAGAAGGAAGGCGAATCTTTTGTCGCTGGCGAATCCCTCGTCCAGATCGTGCGTCGAGTCAAGTCAACACTGTGTCCGCCGTCTCTGACTCGGTTTCTCTTTCCAGGAGTCGGATATTGCTACTATCGACATCGTCGCCGAGTCTCCTGGCATCATTGGACAAATTCTCGTGCGTCCTTGGACAGGCTCCTCAATCCCATGACTGACTCGGACTTTTTCCCAGATACCTGACGGCACGCACGACGTCCCGGTCGAAAAGATCATAGCCACCGTCGCCCGCGACCAGGCCGAGCTGGCTATCATGATGCGCTCGCGCCTGCCACCGCAGCCGCCGACTCCTCGGTCCGCATCTCCAGCACCATCTCTGCGCGGACTGGCGCCCCGCACCGGTTCGCCTGCGCCAGCCAGCCATCAGCCCCTGCTCTCCGCTGTCTCCGCCGCATCAGCCAGGCCGCCGTCTATCCACGCCGCACGCACCATGTCGACCGGCTCAGTGCCCTCCAGTCCATCCGTGAGCCGGTTCACCAAGGGGTCAGACTGCCATCAGGACAGTGGAGCGATGCTGCGCCGTAAGATTGTGACCAACATGGCCAGCTCTGGTGAGTTTCGCTCTTTCTCCCTCGCTTTCATGGGCTGATTCTTGTTTGTAGGCCGTGGTCAAAAGGGGGACTACTTTGACGGTATCCTCTGATTGTTGTGTATACCCTTCCCAATCTGTTTTCTGTTTTCTATACATCGTAATGGTCTGTTCTAGTGGTTCTCGGATGGTCTTTTAAACTCTCTTTCCCCTTTTTTTTTATAATCCCACACAAACGCATATATTTGTACCATAGCCATTGAACCAACCTCCACACACACCCATTGTACCATCACGTTTTACTTAGCTAGACTTATCCTATGTCGCATCGTATCACAGTTGATTCTGTTGTTTTCCTGTGCCGCACCTTGCGTTCTATAAGTATCACAGCTGATTCTGCTATCTTCCTACGGTTGGTGCTTGATTCTTCAAGGTTTGGTGAAATTACGGCGGAGGGTGTTAAGTGAAGCGGTATTCCGCATTGTTAGCGGGAGGAGGAAATAACCGGTTACTTCCAGGCGTGATTGTGAGTAGTCCGAGATGGACAGCGTCCGCGGGCAGGAAGACGTCCATGTAGACCATCACGTGGATCCGTTACATGACGTCTGAAATCTGAGCTTCAAGACCGGGAAACTTGGGATTTCAACCGAGAATGGCCTTCAACCGACCGCTACATAGAACATAAATAAGTTATGCTCAGGTGAGGAAGCGTGCGTGGGGCTTTGTTTATAACCATCATGTCAGATGACCGTTCGCCTCCCGTTTGTCAATCCTGGGTTACCGTGTTCTGGAGAATGGAGTCAACTCTGAATTCCGAACTTTAGCACCTCTTGAAAACACCACAATAGGTAGCCTTTCGACCGACAGTGGCCAGCGTAGTAGCCGTTACACCTTCTATTTCCCCTTGACGTTCTGGTAAGTAAAGACGAAAGAAGCAGCGCCAAAAGCGCGCGCTTATTGTTGTCGCTACTATCACTGTCCGTCCGTTCACACAAGCGTTGTGATGAGAAAAGGAAATAAATGCATGGGTAACAAAATATTACAGCCAAAGAATACATGTAATGAGACAGAGGTAATATGAACATAAGACGACACAAGGATACATACAACACCAGCGATAAGTAAATGAGCTCCTCGCGGCAGGAGGCTGACAAGGTGGGAGGGCAGACACGCTCACAGCTCCTCGTCGGTAAACACCTCCTCACCACGCTTACGCCTCGCAATACGATCCTTCTTCGCCTTCCGTGCCTCCGCACTCGTCAGCTTCTTCTGCTTCTTGGTCTCAATCTTGTTGCCCATAGCATCGTACTGGACCTCCTCCTCGCCGTCCTTCTTGTCGATCCTCGCACCAGAGCCTTGACCCTCAACCCAGTTGTGGCCGGAAGGCGTAAGGTGACCGTCACGCATCGCCCACACTTCCTTGCAGATGGACTCGGAGAAGTCGCGGTTGTGTGTGATGATGAGCACACCACCCTCGAACTCCTTGAGCGCCTCGATGAGCGCAGCGAGCGACTCACGATCGAGGTAGTCTGCACAGTGTCATCAGCTTCAGTTTATTTTACTCAATGAATCCACTCACTCGTCGGCTCGTCAAGGCAGATAACGTGAGGACGACGCCATGTTGCAGCGCCGAGAACGATCTTGACCTTCTGGCCACCAGAGAGACCACGCATGGTGTTGTGGGAGACGAACTCGGGCTCGAGACCAAAGTCGGCCATGTGCTTCTCGATCTCCCGACGAACGAGAGGGCGCAGAAGACCAAGGCGCTGAGCCTCGCGGGTATCGACCTCGAGGACCTTCTGCGGAGGGGGTCAGTAATAATCACAACTGGAGTCAGAAATAACACTAGCCTTCTCGAATCCACGCTTGATGAGCTCGTCACGTGGCAACCAGAAGTTCTCCGACGACGAAAGACCTTTGAGGGTACACTCGTACTCGTACGACTGCTTCAGTTTCTTGCGAGCAACAATCTCGTCAATGAAGCGCTTGACGCCCTCGATGACAATTGCGGAACCCTCCTTCATCTTAGCAGCCTCCTCCTCGGAAATGATGCGGTTAGCCTTGGTCATCTCCTCCATATCCTCGCCAGTCTGGTAACGCCAGAGCATGTACTCAAGCGGAGTCTTGTCGAGATGGTGGTCGATATGGTGGAAGGCGTGCTGAGCGACATAGCCAATAACCAAGTTAGGGTGCTTCCAGATTTCACCACCCTTGTTGGGCTCCATGTCACCGATGAGGAGCTTGACGAGAGTAGACTTTCCGGAACCGTTGGGACCGAGAACGGCAACACGCGAGGAGAGGGAAACCTGGAGGTCGATGTCGAAGAGTTGTTGTACGGGCGCAGTCGGGTACTGGAAGTTAACTTTGCGCCTGAGAAAGGGTTAGTGAAACCTAGTCAAGAAAGTGGATCAGAGACCAACATCTTCAAAAGCGACTTCTCCTTGGTCTTGACACCATCGAGCAGAGGTGGGTCGGGGAGCTTGAACTTGTAGTCCTCAGCAGCCTCGAGAGTGTAGTAGGACTTGGCCTCAGGAACTTGCGCCACGAACTTCTCGAGGTTGCCGCGGTAGCGGCGAAGCTTGAAGCGGTTGAGGTGAAGGACGTCGGTGATAGTGTTGTTGAGGAAACCAGAGTCGTGAGAAACAATGACTAGGCAGCGTCAGCCAGCGCAAAACAAAGTAACGGATGAGACTCACTAGACGTGCAGGTCGTAAGAGACGTGAGGTAGTTCTCGAGCCATGCGACGTTGACAACATCCAAATGATTGGTGGGCTCGTCGAGGAGCAGGATATCGGCCTTGAAGAGCATGGCGCGGGCAAGGGCGAGCTTCATCTTCCAACCACCAGAGAGGGAGCCAATGGCGTGACCCTGGCGCTCATCGGAGAAACCGACGGAGGCGAGAGTCTCGATGATCTCCTCCCTGGAGACGATGACACGCTTGTCGGAGAGAATGAACTCAAGGACAGAGGTGTCCTCCTCGGAGCCGTCGATATCGTGCTCGACATAGAAGGTGCGGACCTCATCGGGAGATGGGAAGCCCTCGACCTGGCCGTTGGTAATGGCGCGCATGAGGGTAGACTTTCCAGTACCGTTCTTACCGCAAAGGCCGTAACGGTGGCCACGCTTGAGACGGAGGGTGGCGGTGTTGAGAAGAATCTTGGCACCATAGGCAAGGGAGAACTCGCAGTTGCACAGGTCTTCACCCTCCTCCTCATCCTCAAGAGCCTCACCCTCGTCGAGGTCCTCGGTAGCAGAACGGACAACCCACTCACGAGCGACAGTGACTGGGTCGGGAGTTGCAGCCGCGAAGGCGAGGTAAGGTGCAATGAGATCCCACTGGGGGACGTCAAAGTTATGGCCGTTGGTAAGGTTGGCAGCGAGAGACGAGGCGTAGATGACCGCGACGTTGGCAACAGGAACTTCTCCACCGAGCTTTTTGTAAATAGCAGCGACGGATGCGGTCATGTTGGCGGTGTCTGCGACCTTGATGGGCGGGAGGTCGGAGCCATCGCTGTCGGCGGGAACCTTGCCAACCTCACGAAGGGTGTTAATGGCACGGTTGATGACAGTACGAGCCTCAGGGTCGCCGGTAGTGGTCTCGATCTTGAGCAGACCCGGGAGGAGCTTGGGCAAGAAGGGACGGACGGTAACCTCGGAGTCGACGAGCTTGGCCATGTTATCGATGATGCTAACAACGGGTTAATGACGCGAAGCATAGGCTAGAATGGGTGGAGACTTACACAGCGACCTTGCGCTTCGTTGCCGTGAGCTTCTCCGTCAGACCGCGCTGGAGGAGGGGAGCCATAAGAGAAAGAGTGGCCGAATCAACTTCGGTAACGAATGTCGTGGCCGAGAGAAGCGAGATGGTGTTGGGAACCTCCTCGACCGGATTGATTAGAGCCTTGATAAGAGCGGGAATGAAACGTTCAATATCCTTGTTGGAAACAAGCGCGCAAGCCTTTGTGAGCGAATCACGAGCAGCCTTCTTGACGTCGGCCTTGGTGTCCCAGATGGTCTCAGAGAGGACAGGGATGATGCTGGGCATAAGCTTGGCCATCTGGAGCGGGGCAGAAGCGACGAGTTGGTTGAACGCGACGAACGAGCCAGTCTTGATCTGCCACTTTCCGGCAGTCTGGAGTTCGTGGAGAAGAGGAGGAAGAATGTTTGCAGCGCCCCAAGGGTTCATGTTCTCGGCAAAAGCGCGAACGGCCTCGACAGCAGCGTTGCGTGGACCGGGCATCTTGTCCGCGAAACCCTCGAGAAGGGCGGCGAAGATGCCAGACTCTGCGAAGATGGGCTCGAGAGCCTTGATAGCGCCGTTCTTGGCGAGGGCGGCGACAGCGTCGGCAGCGCCCTCCCGCGCAGCAGGGGACTTTTTGTCGGCGAGCGCCTTGGTGACGGCAGGACCGAAACCGGCAGCGACGAGGGCGGCAGGGCCTTCCTTTTGGGCAGCAACAGCGAGGGTGGCTGCGGCGGAGTCACGGGACGCCTTGTCACCTGCGAAGAGGGCGGCGATGTCGATTTGGGAGCTCATGGCGGCCTTGAGATCGGCTGGGGAAGGAATTGAAGAAGGGTTGGATACTGCAGTCGCAGCGGGCATGTCTATGGTCTGTGGATGAGTGCGATGTAAGCGATTGTAGGCGCGTATATGTGTTTGAGTCTTGCGCACCGTGGGATATGAAAAATTAACGCAGAATGCGCACAAAGGCTGAGCGTAAAAAACAAGGGCCGCTCAAATCTAAGGATGGCAAAAATTGCCTGGGGAAAACGATCAGAATGGCGGAGAAATGCGATGGACAGCGATGTGGGGGCGCACCTCTATTGATGGGCGACGAGAAAAGAGACGGTGATGGTGCCCAGCTGATCCAGGCAGTTTTGTAAACTTTCACCGATCGGAGTTTTAAATCCCGGCCGGATTGCCGAGATTGCCAGATTCGCCGCCGGGACGGGGCTGGGAGAGTCAGCGCACTGCGCCACGATGCGCCCGCGAGGAATCTATTGCGTATGGGCACCGTAATCTCCCGTGAGAACGTTGGGGTCGCTTCCCAGCCGTTCCCAGACGCAGACTGGCCCTCTGCAGGCCATTTCGGCGCATGCCCATGACCTAGTCTGCTGACGCCCCGGCTAGACCTCTGCATTCAGTGCTGCCACGTCACGTCCCGCCAGCAGCCCCTCTGGATATGTTTTGCAGTATGTTTGTCTTCACTATGGATGCCCAGCGCCAAATCACACAACGCTCATCAGTTTCGTATCGCCTGCATTGACAACTGCAGCCCAGGTCAGTACCTATGCATTCCCATCCACCAACTGCGGAACACAGTCAGCATCTGACTAGCCGCGACTCCTCAGACTCGTCTCCATGTGTCCCGCCATGTCGCAGACTGAGTCGTCTGACTGCCGGTTCTGTGAATGTGGCGGTATACACCCACGAACTGGTTGTGCCACTCGCGATCCGTCACCCTGGGGTTGTCACTATCCATCGATCACAGGCTGGTTCCCTGCAGCGCGTTCATTCCAGCAGGCCACTTCGCAAAAAAGTCTCCATGTAGCCTGCCCTCTTCCTTGCATCATTATTCATCGATACTTGCTACAGCCTCGTTTTCCGCTCGTCTGCTGCAAAAGAATCGCCACATTTCACCCTCGTGTAGCCGCGGCTGAGTAGGAATCCCGTTGACGATATGACTCGACTTCTCGTCGTCGAAAGCAAGAGTGTGATATCGTCTTTCATATTCTTAGCGGAGCTAGCAGTCGTTAGCGACCCAATGGCCGAGGCAGACAATTGACAAAGACAACTCCCTGATTTCAGAATCAGTTTCAACGATGAGATGCCACATCCCACAAATCAGATGGCCCTTTAAGCTTTGGGTCCTTGAATGGAATTTGATTGTAATCCCCTCAGGGCAGTAATCCAAGTTTCGCGAGAGATCAAAGAACAACTCAATATCTATACATACCATCCTCCTCGGACTTCGGGCACCGTGCGTGCGCTGAACCACTTGTCTTGTTCAATCTTTAGGCAATCATACTCACCGAAGTCGGCTCATTCACCCATGCATAGCGACTGCTCGGATGTTCCAAGGCAACTTGGAATCTCAGACAGCAATTCGCCTCGCCGACAAGAACATATTGACAAACTTCCTGGTATGTAAACACCGTTTGCGTTGGATCATTGCTTCTCTGACACATTTCAAGCGTTACTTCTCCCGCTTGCATTTCTCGAGTGCAAGCTAGGCAATATGGATCCAGATAAAGGAGCCGACCAGGCTTGCTATTATTTGACTATGGCGTGCCGACTCCTGACTTCTCTTGGAATGTACGACTTCCCAGTGTTTGGTTTATCCACCTCTCGCTCGCGCGTACGCCTATTCTGCGCATCATGGGCGACGTTCTGAATCCCAAGGCGGCGGACGCCATTCAGCAAACATCGTTCATAGACTATCCTAGATAAGGTGCGTGTACAACCGACCGCGGCACTCCAGCGCTGACCAATGCGATGTATAGATGCAGTCGGACATATAGATTGCCGATGCGAACTGTCCTGAATGGGATATCAGCAAACCGAGAGATGCCATACGACTCGGCCTGTTTCTTCAGCACTTGCGCACCATTCAGACTCGAGAAAAAGCTTAACGAGGTCAAGGATGATGTATTGGAATCGTGGAAAAGCAAGGAAAGTTGGACATTGCGAAAGCACGTACATACTTCGCGAGTGGAAAATGAGCCAGCAGAAGGATGGACCAGAATACAAAGAGTGGTTGAAGAAGGCGACTGAAGCGTGGCCTGAGTTTTCCAGACTGCAAGATAAAGTGGACCAAGTTCAGGGCGCGGTGGATCAAGTGAAGGGGGAACTAGGAGGGAAGGGTAGTGATGAGAATTAATGGTGATTATGGCAGACTACAACCTACAAAGCGTATCGAACGACCCTAAATTTGATTGTGTTGTTTGAAAAATCATCCTACAGATACCCAGTGCTTTCATGATACAGCTCTTGGACCGAATATTGTTCGACTTAGAGTGATTGCATTCTTTGTTTGTACGTGCTTGCGAGCCGAACTCCGATCCCCCTGTGCGCCGCCACCAACCTTACCCAGAACCAACACTAACTTTCGCCGACAATGGACGAGTACCCAAGCCTGCTCCGTATGTTGCAAGGAAGACTCAATTGGTGTTGCTCACGGAGGAAACAGGGTCAGAGCAGATGAGCTTGGTGCAGCTTTTCGTGCCAACGGAAGTAGCCCACGACACCGTAGCCGAGCTGGGCGAGCTCGGAAATGTTCAGTTCAAGGATGTATGCGTTCATTTGACCTTCTTCTACCACTAGCTAATCATTTGTAGCTCAACCCCAATGTCAATCCTTTCCAACGCTCCTTCGTCGGCGAGATCCGTCGCATCGACGAAATGGCCCGGCGCGTCCGCTTCTTCTCATCTCAGCTGGGAGCTGAGAAGGACGTGGTGCCCATCCGTCCTCTTTACGACTCTGCCCCGCTCATCACCGTTGGACCCCGCGCTGCGCAAACCATCGACGAACTGGACGTCACCCTGGCCGAGCATGAGCAACGCCTGACCAAGATGAACGAGAGCTATCAGACGCTGAGCACGCGCACAAAGGAGCTCATTGAAGCCAAGCATGTTCTCCGTGAGACGGCTGTCTTCTTCGACAGGGTGAGTTCTGCTCTCTGTGCTCCAAAGTCACTCCTAAATCCATTCCAAGGCGCAGGGCCAGCAATCCGACATCCGGACCTCGTTCGACGACAGCTCGGCACCGCTTCTCCAACACGATGACCGCGAGAACAACTTTTCATCCAATTCCAATGTCCAGTTCGACCTCGAATTTGTTACCGGCACCATCGACAGGACACGCATCCCCACCTTTGAGCGCGTTCTTTGGCGTGTTCTCCGCGGAAATTTGTACATGAACCACACGGACATCCAGGAGCCTTTCGTTGACCCAGCCACTGGCTCCGAAACGCGCAAGAACGTGTTTATCATATTCGCACACGGAGATGCTCTCTTGTCTAAGATCAGGAAGGTGGCCGAGTCCATGGGCGCCACTCTGTACCCCATCGACGCCAATGCGGACAAACGCGCCGATGCCCTGCGCGAAGTCACCGTTCGTCTGGAGGATCTTGAGACGGTTCTCTACAACACTGGCTCCAACCGTCGCTCAGAAATTGTCAAGATCGGGGAGAGCCTACGGAGCTGGCAGGACGTCGTCAAGAAGGAGAAGTTGATCTACGAGACACTCAATTTTTTCAACTACGACGTTCGCAGGAAAACACTCATCGCAGAAGGCTGGGTTCCCACTCGCGATATCACCAAGATTCAAGTTGCCCTTCGTCATGCCACAGAGGAGTCCGGCACTAGTGTTCCTCCTATTCTACATGAACTCAGGACGTCAAAGACACCACCGACATACCACAAGACAAACAAATTCACGGAAGGCTTCCAGACCATCATGGACAGTTACGGTATTGCCGCGTACCAGGAGGTCAACCCCGGCCTTTTCGCTGTTGTCACCTTCCCCTTCCTGTTTGCCGTCATGTTTGGTGATATTGGCCACGGCTTCATTATCTTCTTCGCCGCCTTGTACATGGTTCTTGCGGAAAGGAAGCTCAGCAAGGCAGACTTGGGAGAAATTATTGGTCAATTCTTCTAGTGCGTGGACTGTCTACGCTTAAATGAGTTCGTACTGATGGCTTTGGTAGCGGTCGCTACATTATCCTTCTCATGGGCATCTTCTCCATCTATACTGGGCTGATGTACAACGACGTCTTCTCCAAGAGCTTGCATATCTGGCACTCCGCGTGGGAATTCCCTGAGACCAACGGGACCAAAGTCACTGGCGAAATCGGATCCCACCGTTACCCCTTCGGCCTCGACCCAGGCTGGCATGGCGCTGACAACAACCTTGTCTTTGTCAACTCGTACAAGATGAAGATGTCCATTGTCCTTGGTGTCATTCACGTATGGTTCTGTCTCTTGCTGTTGCTGCCTTGCTGATTCCTCCTCAGATGACTTTTGCCCTTTGCCTTCAACTTCCCAACCACTTCCGCTTCAAACGCATGGTCGATGTCTGGGCCAACTTCGTTCCCCAGATTATCTTCCTGATGTCAATCTTTGGCTACCTGGTCGTCTGTATATTGTACAAATGGTCTATCGACTGGAGCCAAACCAGCGCTGCCCCGCCTTCGCTTCTCAACATGCTCATCTCGATGTTCCTCTCTCCGGGAACCGTCGAGCAGCCACTGTATCGCGGCCAAAGTCTTGTGCAGACAGTCTTGCTTCTTCTCGCCGCCGTTTGCGTGCCCTGGCTGCTGATCACCAAGCCGTACCTCGCCTGGAAGGAGATGAAGCGCATCCACGAGCAGGGCTACGTTGGCCTGAACCACGACGAGCATCCTGCAAGCACCGATGAGGCTCTTGAGGCTGAAGAAGAGGGCAATGGTACCGCGCCCGACGCTGATGGAGAGGAACATGTATGTTGTTTCTGCACCCTGGCAGACTTTGATCTGACATGTTTTCTAGGAGGAACATGACTTTGGCGAGGTGGTCATTCACCAGGTGATCCACACCATTGAGTTCTGCCTGGGATGTATTTCGCACACAGCTTCGTACCTCCGACTCTGGGCATTGTCGCTTGCGCATGCGCAGCTGTCCGAGGTTCTCTGGAGTATGACCATCGAGGGTTTCTTGAACCCTAGCGGGGCACTCGGATGGATTGGCCTGATTATTGTCGGTGCATTGTGGTTCGTGCTTACGGTGTTTATCCTGTGCATTATGGAAGGCCTTTCGGCATTCTTGCATGCGCTACGTTTGCATTGGGTTGAGGCGAACTCGAAGCACTTTGAGGGAGGAGGATATCAGTTTACGCCGTTGACATTTGCGGACGGGGAGTTCAAGGAGTAGTGTAGGGCTCTATCTGTCTTGGCTGCGTATACGCATGTGCTTGTTGTTTGAAATGGACACATTTTTGACCAATATCCAACGCCGAATGAATGACAAATGGATCGTGTCCTTGACTGGGAGTGATACGAGGCGGCAGACAAGTAAAAGCACAGTCGGCGTGTGGGCAGAGGATGGTGAGTTTAGTGTTCGTGATGCAGCCTGGTCTTTATATTGCAAGCACAAGTTGTTGTAGGGTTTTCGTATGTAGGTAAACGGTGTAGACAATTCTCTGGGATGAGGTACGGCGAAGCTAGCTTTGCCTGTTTTCGGCCTACAAAACGGGCCCACGAGAAAATCGCGTAGTAGCATGGGTAATAGCACGGAATACATTCAACAAGTGACTTTACTTTGCAGGCTTGCGTACACTACGTGTAATAGAAGGAGAACCAGCACTCTGCAGCTCTGCGATTTGAGCTCGCGCCTCCAGCAACTCTGCTTTGAGCGACCTTGCCTCTGCCTTCCACGTTGCTGCTTTCACTTCCTCGGCCGCTAGCGCTTTCTTGGTCTTCATGTACAATTCGTAGTACTTGAGCATCCTGGCATGTTTCTTCCCCAGACGCTTCACCACTTTGCGGACATTGCGAGCCATCACAAGTTGTTCATCCTTCCGCTCCTTGACGCTGTCTGTCAGAGAAAGCAGCATCTCCATGTTTTTGATGTCCTTGGCCACCCGCAGGCCCTCGCCTCTGTCACATCTCTGCTTGTGTGTGCAGCACTCTACGCATGGGCCCGGCTTCTGATACCCACACTCTTGGCCCAATCTGATGCGGCGTGCGCATGTAACTGCGCAGTAGTAATGAGAAATAGCGTTAGGGAAAGGGACAGGGAGAAATAACTTACAGTAGGCTTTCAGCAAGTCCAGCGAAATCAAAGAGCTATCGTGCACTTCGATGGCGTTGGACATGGTGGTGAGAAGTTAATGAGTGGTTACACGACGAATAAAATGTGAATCAATTTGCATCATGGTCCGTGCACATTGAACAGAAACCAAAGGAACGACGGGAACAAAGAAAACAAAGGGAACAAAGTGAATATCAGTGGCAGCCATTCGGTACATCTTGGATGCGAAAGGGAGGGCGGAGGATGCTACAATGCTCAAGCAAACAGAAGCTCAAGGTTATCTCCCATACTCTACCTCACTCGTGTCCAATGATGAGTATCCCGCGATCACCTTTGTGACCTTTGTTCTGAATGATCGAGTGGTTCACATTGACACATTCATACGATGATCATTCCATAAAGAAGGGCCGCTTTTCCATGCAATGATTCCATCTTCGCTCAGCCCAACTGCTGTCGCAAGGACAAGCTTCTGCTGGCAGTGTCCACGGTTGGGACCCATGGTCTTTTTCCTTGTCTCTACTGCAAAAAGAATCACTACCCCTGAGGTTATAGATTCCGTAGAGATGGCATCAGCTTAGACGAAGCGAGGTGGAGGTATCCAATTGTCAACCTAAACCATAGCCCGAGCGAGCGTGTCTCGCTCTTTGACCTGTGCACCTTGAAAAAATGGGTATCTTGATAGCGCCGCTGATATCCAAGCTGAGAATAGATAAGTCGTACATAGAGTGTGTAAAATGTGCATGCAAAGCAAAAGAATATCAAGGAATTTATGCTACAGTTGGTTACATTAAAATGGTATGAAAATATGCTATTCAGGGTACTATAAAATGGCGGCACTCCTCAGCGACAAGCGCTCTTGCTCGATTTTCTTTGCATGTTCGCCTGGATAAACCGCGGTGAGACCTCGCCGTGAACCACTCAGTTGTTACGTTGATTGCTTACCTGCGATAGGGAAGTAAGCGCTCATGGCGTGCATAGCGTTACACAGGACGTCAAGGTCTTGTTCGGCGACAGCCAGAGAGTAGGCGTGTGCGCCCATAGTCATAGCCTGAGCGACCATGCCGATGTACGCCCTCGCCGCACATGTCCATACCGCCTGCATCAAGGGTCAGCCCGGTGTAAGAAGGGAGTGAACGTCGCAGACGAACGCTCATGGTAGGGTCCAGGTACTCCCAGTCCGGGTCAGTCAGTTGGCGGATGTACGAGAGGACTGTACGCAGCGCCTTCAGTGCCTCTTCCTGGTTGATATCCTTGTACAAATGGATAGTCGCAACATGCACAAAGGTGTGGATAGAGAAAAGGTCGACGTCCACGAACGGGGCTTGTACACGCCATGGGTCGAACCCGACGAACATGGGTAAACTAGCGAGGAGCCGCTTCAGAGCGATCTCCGCCGAGTTATGTTGTGTCCAGTATTCCTCGTCTCTGGTCGTTGCTGGCAGGGAGGAGTGAGTACATGAAACACCCCGGGGCTTGCTGGCGCACATACCGCTGCTTATTCTGCCGGACCTCTCGAGCAGGGCCACGGATTTTGCACGGAGGGCAGGGATATAATTTCCTGGATCGACGGGGTCGTGGGGCATCGGGGCTGGCCACGGTGTCTTGATTCTGGCGTGGTTGCTGTCCCCGTCTGGAAGTGCGAGCGGCAGGCCGTTTGCTATCGTCCAGCAGCGATCCACAATGAATACTTGCCAGAAGGCAGAGACTCGGTGTCGCATCTCGTCCTCTGTTTGCGGTGGTGGTATTGGAATCGGCGGAGAAGACTGGCCCGATATGAGCTGATGTAGACCAAGCCCGACTGCCAGGCGCGCGGCGGAAAACGCATGGCAATAGCCTTCGAGAAAGCGGCAATTAATGTAGAGGTAGACAGCCAGTAGGCAGGACGCTTCGATGACATCGACCAAACGATCTGAGGCATCGAGTGCTGCAGTAATGTGATTGAGCGTCTTGTTGAAGAAGATGGTTTCGAGCTCAGAATAGTACGGGGAGCGGGCAAAGTGGCAGCCAAGGAGGTACATTGCGTTGAGAAGACAATCGTGTGGTGGAGTCAAGAACATTGTCTGCGCCAGCGCCTCGTCGAAACGGGTGATGTCTCCATCGAACCATAGCTGGTGACGATGGGAGTAGAATACTTTGAGGCTGTGTGTCTGGATTCAGCGCCCACTATAGAATCCGAAAGAGGATAGGCCAACTTACAGAGTTGATTTGTGCTCCTGCGGGAGAGGCGTTTTTGGATCCCATCTGGGTAACGCGTCGGACGGCTGAGGGATTACGCCAAAAGCGAAACCAGGATTGTTTGCACCTTCTGCCGATAAGTGCGAGGAACTCAACCAGGTCATGTCCGGCATTGTCGCTCCGTGCACGGCGGAGGCAGTGGCCAGGTCGACGGAGCTCGAGGACGAGGAGGGCGTCGACTGGGCCCACTGAGATTGGCTGAACGCATACGGCGCTGCCAGCTGGGCATCGTCCATGTCCAGCGCATTGATCGCCGAAGGGAATGCCGGCGGCGGGGAGGCGTCCGATTCAGGGCTCGAGGTCGAACTCGCGCCCTGGGACGATCCACTTGCCTGTGCGTTCGCGTTTTCGGATTCGAGCTCGCGCAATCTGGCCTCCAGCTGCGATAGTTTCTCGAGCAGTTTCTGAGTTCTGCTCTTCACCGTATTGTCATCGTACTGGCATTCTCCCGCACGGTTCATTTTGTTGCATTGTCTGCAAACAGGCTTTGATGCGTCGCATTTCTATAAACAAAGTCGCGTCGGGCATCGCACGGGATTGGCGCGAAAGGCACGTACCAGTTTACGGTTACTGGCGTTCATAAGTGGCTATTTGCTTGTTTCTAAATGAAATAAACTCACCGACACGAACGACACGCTGATCCACGAGCAAGAGGAGAACTTCCTTGGGCTTTGGGCATCGTCTATGCCAGGGGTAGATGGTGGTAAGAGAGCAAGAGGCTGTAACAGTAACAGATTTCAGCAGGGCTGTGATCCGTGACACAGACGCATTCAATAGTGCCACCCGGCTCCCTGCTAGTATAGTAATAGTGTATCTAGTGCACAGGACGTGAAGCTTCTGCCATCTTCTCACATTTCAACCACTTCTGATTGTCGCAGAATCAAAAAGAGGTCTTACCTAACGCTTTATAATCAGGAGTTTCTGCGACTTGTAAGCCAAATCCAACTACTCGAACACTCGAGCTCGTCCGACCCCTCACGGACGGAACAAACAAGCACAACTACTCGCATTTGAAGAAAGGTATCGGAGCCTCTCCGAAAGATCTACATCCATCAACGACAATCCGGTACCCCACTCATCTCCTCCCCGAATACCCACACCCATGTCCGGGGTCGATGATAGGCATCATTATCATTGGTAGAGTGCGTATTGGAGACCACTTCACTTCCAAAGTAGTCTTGAATGCTTGTCCTGGCTCCAGTCTGCGCATGAATTTTTCAGTTGTCTGACCTTTGTTCGAAGAGGCAAGTGATCAGTACTTCAGTCAGAGTGCTTGTATGTTTTTTTCTCCCGTTCCATTCCCTACGTCTGGAAGACATAGCTGTCGCCCAACTTTGGAAGCATATGGCAAGTTCACTGCAGTCTGCAGCGTCGATCGAACTATGATCGCAGCTGGCCTCTTCATAGTTCGAACCATCACGGCGAGCGGGGATTTCGACGTCTTGCGAACGTACCAGCACCTAATAAGGCGCGGGGGATGTGTAAAGAACACTTGCACAATGCCAATGGCTTGCACGTACGGCCTCATGTCATTTGTTCGCCTGACGACTTCCCCGTGGATATCCAGTCTTTAACTCAAGGCCTCCAGCACCTGGAAAAGGTCAGAGCGGAGCTGATCTATAGTGAGGTTCAACCCGCTTACGGCTCTAGGACGCTACGGAGGTCAATCCCGTCGTAAACTCATCTCTGGAACGCGCGCTGAAGGCTGCGCACTCTTGCTCGGCACGCGCGCGGCGTGTAAGCCTGGAGGGAAAGACATACGGAAATACAGAACCGGAACCCACCACAAATGCTGTCGGCCTCACTCCTGCTTACATCCTCGAGCAATGTATACCAGACCTGCAAATTCAGTACGGTTATGTCCCTCATAAAAGTTCGTTCAATCACGCTGATGGCTTCCAGCTTCCAGTGTCAATACTCACGAGGAATATATCCATGCTGGGTGGGCAATAGCTCGTCGTGTCTTCTTCAGCCGTTTGGAACCGCGACATCTGTCCTGTCTTTGTCAATTTCTCTTCCGACCAGTGACAATGGCGGCGAACCGCTAGGTGAGGATATGGCCTCCAGCGGCCTACCAGATCTCCCCGACGCCCTACAACAGGCTCATTTTTTACGGACAAGACACGGACACGATGATATTCCTTTCCCTGTGTTCTTTGTTGCCCTCACGGATGAGATATACGAGCTCCTTTCAAGTGCTATCCTTTATAGGCGTGCTCTAGGGATCCATTCCCCGTGCATGGCATTTCTACACGATCCTCTGAACTGTCAGCTTCGGGCGGTGTGGGCTTGGTCCACTTCTAACTGTGATCATGAGTGTGTGCGTACTTCCTCTCCAATGTCTGCAATATTTGATTTTGCTGACCTGACAAAAGGTTGAAGTTCATGTTGCACATGCGCCCTGGTCAGCGCCGCCGTCCCACGAGCTTGGCGTCTTCGACGTGCAAGACAGGCACTCTGCAACGGCTCTTGCGATGTATCTGAACAAACTAAGCGGCCAGTTACTTGCAGATGCTTCGAGCGCACAAGACAGCGCGCTTGACACTTACCGCAACCTCTGGTCGAATCCATCTATTCATTGGCGTGTTGACATGAATGAGATTTTCCACGCTCGCCCCAACCGCACCGAGGATATTGAACAATGGATTCACGAAGTAGAGTGTGTAAACTACATGTATCGCTTGCCCACCGTTTCTGACCTGCATTGAAGGGATGAGCTCGACAGTACCCCTCCCTCCATCTGGCCACCACTGTATGTACTTGCTAATTTAGTTAATCTTGTCCTTTGTCCTTTGCTAACACGCACGGTCATAGCGAGAAGAAGGAGAAGAAGGAGAGCAAGAAGGGGAAGAAAAAGAAGGAGGAGGAGTCTGCCTTTGCGGAGGCTGAAGCTGCTCTCGAGGACGCTGAGGATGCTCTTGAGCAATGGAGATCGTGAGTGTCGGACTATAGTGTACAATGCATAGTACTCACATTCGTCTAGATCACATCCGGGCATGGTGTTGTATGTCTCTATCTTGCATCGCGTGTCTTTCCATTGTCTTAATTTTGGACAGCGCTGGGCTTTCGCCTTCGTTAGCATCAGCGTGAGTTTGAAACCTGGTGCGAGCGTTGCTTTTCTTTGATGCTGCTTAGGACCGCACGGTTCGGCGAAGTGGCTCTTGAACCGGACGTAGCTTTGCTCTGCGGGGCCTTTGTTTTAAGATGGCACTTTCCTCCAGCGGAGATTCCTGACATGAAACCACCGCCCGAACCTCTCCAAGTAGCACTAGGATACCTCAGATGTGCTCTCCCGCCGCGTGGGAAACTGGTAAACATGTTGTTGACCACGATCAACCTTGCACACGCTGACGACGCTGCCTTCCTCAGGTATCTGTTGACCTCAGTCAGGTTTCTGAGCCCACACTTCCCGAAGAAATCGCGCTGGATGAGGATGAAGCTCACACGGAAATACCATGCTCGTTGGAAACGGTATGATGAAAAGCGTTATCCTAGAATTTCTATTCACTCATTCCTGTTCAGCGTGAGGACATCCAGGCTTTTCTCAATTTTCGCGCCGCGACGCAGATCGAGAATTGGGTTCGCGTCAACCTGAATTTGGAGCCCATCGCGCCGTTGGACGACGCAATGACAAGATACCTCATGGACAACATGCCGACAGTTTTGAAAGTCTGCGGATTGTGCAATCAGGCGAGCGTCTTTCCTGGCGCTAACGAGGGTCTCTATCGCGAAATTTTCGACCTACTCTTCGGTGCGCATGGTGAGGTCATCACGATCCACAAACGGTGAGTCGTTCGAAGGTCTTGCGCACCAATCTGAAGGGTTGGAACAGGTTTACGCAACGGATTTTTACAGCTCGCCAGCGCTATTTCGATGAGCAGTACACGCTTGAAGACGATGTTCTTCGGACTTATAACACGGGGCTGAGCGCATACCCCACTGCCGGATTACTTGAGGATAACATGCGCTCTCTTAGAAAGCGCGCTTCCCTTGGGATTATACCAGACTCACTCAAAGACTCTGTCTATAAATGCTTCAACAAAATGATACGTGCTTACCATTCGCGCGGCATCGATGCAGTACAGAGCGCTCTTCGGCAGTGCAATCTTGTTGATTTCGAGGAATACTGGCATGCTCGCCGAGATGACAAGAGGGTGAGTGCCGCCGCCCTCTTGGCTGTTACGTCCGACTATTCCATATGCGACGGGGTCGTGTGCACTCCGTTGCCCATCGACATGAGCTCGGACGATTTGGAAACGATCTCGCTACTCGAACAAGCATCCCAAAGCGACACGAGCGCGCCCTCATATTCTTCGAAGCAGCCCGACCTTCCGGAAAACCCCAGAACATCGCTTGACACTCTCATCGACGGGATACTGCCCTCTACGACAGCGCGCTCTGACGCCCCAAGGCAACTTAGAATATTGGACAGCAACTTCCCTGGCGAGCAGAAAGATCATTTGGACAACCTCCCCGGTACGTACAGATCAGATGGGCGTGTTCTGCGCTCATATGTATAGCGTTACTTCTTCCACTTGTGTTTCTTGAGTACAAGGAAGGAGGTATTGATCCGGAGAAGGGAGCCGCCCGAGCGTCTTCGCATCTTATCATGGCGTGCCGATTCTTGGTCTCCTTAGGAATTTACGATTTCCCCATTTTTGGACTGTCGGCGTCTGGCTCGCGCGTGCGGCTACTCTGTGCGTGGGCAGGGCCTCCGAGGACGGAACTGGTCGAGCAGGAAGACAATTGGACAGATGTTCAACTCGACAAGGTGAGAGCTTTCGTGCATCAACCATGGAACGCTTGTTGACCGTCCCGATGATGCGTAGTTCCAGTCCGAAATATCCATCGCCGATGCAAACTGTCCGGAGTGGGACATCAGCAAGCCAAGAGACGCCATACGACTGGCTCTGTTTCTGCAGCATCTGCGTACTACACACAGGGATAGACTCGAGAAGAAATTCGACGAGGTGAAGGACGAGGTATCGGAGTCGTGGAAGAACAAGGAAAGCTGGACAGCGCGAGAGCGCGTGCTTCGCGAGTGGAAGATGTCCCAGCAAAAGGATGGGGCAGTGTATAAAGAGTGGGTCAAGAATGCAAAGGAGGCGTGGCCCGAGTACTCCAGACTGCAGGCGGCGGTGACACAAGCCCAGTCGGCAGTGGACCAAACCAAGGAGCCAGCGGACGAGGATGATTTTTTCTGGGGATGTTAATATGTGCTCTGTGTCGCTAGAGTAATTATCGCGTCCGCTCAAACGCACATACCACTATGAAAGACAGCAAGGACCAAGCTCGACGCAGACGGCGAAGCATGCACAGAGTCCACGCTCTTAGGCAAAAACGGACATTCACATCGACGGCCTTGGCCAATTATCATAAGCTCGCGCGCCTCGCACGGCATACAGAAAGACCATAATCTCTATTCAAACATACATAAGAATCATCGACATCTACAATGGAGTCGCTATACAAATTAAATCTTCACAAATAAACCCCACCAGCAGAGGCCGCAGAACCACCAGAACGTGAACAGGACGCTGTATGTAATGTGTTATACCTTAAAGAGTATGTACAAACACACGCGGGTATATCATCTAGGTGTAAACAGCTGTACACAAAGGGAGGAGGCACTATAGTACGGTGTAGTATGGCACAATACAAGCTACAGTAGGTAAATAAGAATATCGCAGCCCAGTCAAGCAAAGCACAACGGAGGCGTCTACATCACCTCCTGCCGCGCAATATTGCTGATCGCATCCCCATCCACGATCCAGCCATCTTCATATATCTCATTCTCCAGCACTTCCTCATCATCGTCCGGTACGTCCTCAAACGCCTGCGACGCGCGCCAGACATTGACCCTCATGCCCACAGACTCTCCATCGACATCCGACAGCTTATCATCGAACGTCGACTCCTCGTCCTTAAGCCATTCATCGTCGAACAGATCCACAATCCGAGAGCGCCGGCTGGGATTGCGCACCATCAATCGGTTCACCATCCTCTGTACGCCTCCAGACTGCATGAGGGCATTCTCCCCCTGACCGACAGGCCATGACCAGGCTGCGCGGGCAATCTTGATCAACCACTGCCGCCTCTCCTTCGATGCACCCGCTTGCCTCTGCGCATATCCCATCCTGCCACCAGGTCCGTCACCGAACGGCAATTGACGAGTAACAAGCTCGTAAAGAGCCACGCCGCAAGACCAAGCGTCCGTTTCTCGTGCATCATAGCCCCCATCGGCCATGGCATCGTACTCGCCCCAAAGTGACGGCCCGGTGGCCACGCTCTTCCTTCCGCTGGCGATAACCAGTTCTGGAGCAGCACAGGCTTCGCTGCCACACCGTGTGGTCAACATTGGGTTCGCGGGGTCGATAAATCGCGATAGGCCAAAGTCCGTGAGCTGGATAAGAGGTGCTGGTGAGATGGGCAGCGGCTGCAACAGAGATTCCGTCAGAAGGATATCTGTATACAAGTCAGCATGAAGAATACTAGAAGAGAGTGCCCAACGTACTCTCAAGCTTGATGTCCCTATGTACAAGCCCAACGCCATGCATCCACGCCACTGCCCGACACAACTCCCTCCATATCCGTCGAACCACGTTCTCCGTCAATGTCTCCCACACGTTCGAACCGATAAGACCCAATAGATCCCCACCAGGGGAATACGGTAGCACTAGAAGGTGATGGGTCCGCGTAGTCAAATGTGAGAGCAGCGGCGTAATGTTGGGGTGAGAGATATGTTTGAGAACTTCGACCTCGCGGACAAAGCTCACACGCAAACGGTCGCGCTCCTGCTCCTCCTCGGGCGTCGGTCTGGGCCCGCCATGTTCGATAGAGCCCCGGAGAGTGAACTTGACAGCGACGAGCTTGGATTTCCCGCTGCGCGAACGTGCTGAGCCAGAACGACTGAGAGTAGTCTCCGACGAGTCCGGTTCGCTTCTCCAAGAAAGGGATGAGTTGCGGGATAGGGAGGCACCCTGGTCACCCTCGCCGTCATGCTCGTCGAGGTAGACGCTATGTTGTGAGCTGCCGCTAGAGAGGCGATTATGCTCGACGTTGTGATCTTGCGGTACACCGAGGCCAAGGCGACTGAATGTATGCTTTGGGGATGAGTATGGCTTCGTGCCAGAGATACCACCAGAGAGGGTCTTCATGAGCCTGGAGGTTTCCTTGCGCTCCTTGAGCTTGCCGTTCTTGTCTCTTCCTTCTCTGCGAATGCTTTTCCGTTTGAGAGTACGGAGGGATTTTTTGGTCTTGAGAAGCAGTGATGTAGGCGATAAGTCCTCGGCCAGCCAGACATTGGAGAAGGCGCCAGAACCGAGTCGACGGCTTAAAAGGAGCGTCACCTGGCCTGATGATTCACCAATTGAATGATTGGAGTCTGAGGGCGGAAAGAGGGAAGAGCTGGACGATGACGAGGGCATAACGGAGTCCTGGACGGCTGGTCGTGACCGTGACGGCGACCGCGAGATGTCTGGGATGATAGAGTGGATGGTCATGCCTGGGGTGAGATTGTATGTCTCCTCATCGTCGTGGTCGCTGCCAGAGGTGATGGACGAGCTGGACGGTAATATCTCCGCGTCCTCTTGAGATCCAGGCAATGGTTCGGGTGTGTGAGGTGGGGAGGAGTGCGGATGTTGCAGTGGAGATGCCAGAGTATCAACCAGGTCGACATGCTGAGATACCGCTTTCACATTGAGTGCGGGCGGTCTGGGGGTAGGTTCTCCTGCCCAATCCTGGTAGCTCTTGGATGTGTTCGGTGTCGGCGTCGGTGAGAGTACCGTGGACGGGGAAACGTTAGGGGACACAAAGGGCATATTGAGGGTAAGTGCCCGATCCATCGTTGGCCGTGCTGGCGGCGGGGTCGATGGAGTCGCACTGGCTCCTGCGAAGAAGTCCGTCGTCAGCGAACGCGTTGGCGGCGTCCGCTTTGGCGAAATTCCGCCGGAAAGGTCGGCCCGGACAGTGGAAGAGGGCGTGATGGATCTTGCTGGAAAGGGCGATGCGAAAAATGCGCTTGTCCGTGAGTTCGCCAGAGACGGTGAAGGAGGGCTGCCCATCGTTGCCGGTAACATTGGGTCGAGGTCGGGGAATGTATGCGCCCTGCCCGCCGGCGTCGCAAGCTTTCTGAGCATCATGGTGGTCAAAGTCAAGGGGTCCCCGCCGTCGAGGATGACAGCGAGAAGATAATGCACGCTTGCGATCAAGTGCGGCACATTCTGCCGGAACTTCGGGGCCATCAGGAACTTTTAACTTTCGGATCTAATCAGTTGCTTCGTCGACAAAAGTATTGCTCTAGCTCAAGCAGTACTCTTTGTTTCTTCACATCTTGTATATGTCCCTCACAATGCAGGTGTTGGGTCAATCTTTGAACGCATATATCTCTGAAATATTGCACTGAAATGCGTATCTTATCCAGCCGCCGATCAACTCAGGGTCGTGGAATCACACTGCTCCCGCCCCAAAATGGACAAAGCGCTTCGAGCTCGATAAGGAGCACCTGGCTGCCACGCGAGATAACATATCCGCCGCATAGTCTTGGCCGCCAACACAAGGAAAGAGCACTACATGCAATTAGAGTCCTCTTCACGAGCGTGGGTCGTGCGGTAGGTTACTCGCCGCCGCCGCTCACCATGTGATGGCGGCGGACGAATCGTGTCGCGAGCATGTGGTTGCAGAGAAAAAAAGGCAGCCAAAAAACCTTTCGAAAAACCGATTATGCTTGCATCAACCAATGGTCCGTAGGTCCGCGGTTCGTCCCAGCTCCGTTGATCACGAGTCTCCTTGTTGACTAACTACATCCTAATGAGGACAGACAATGGCCACGAAACACGTGCGTGTCGCGACGTGTTCTTGAACACTCCAATGCCACGTTTAGATCACCAATGGCGGGATGGCGCGCGCGCCAGATGCTGAGTCGTCATGCTAACCAGGCTGCGCATTTGTAGTAAATTAAAATGAGTCTTCCGCAACGTGTGGCGCATCTTCATGAACGGCTTGGATATCCTGCTGCAGTTGTCAGGAGGAAACATGGAAGCTGCATCATTACATCTAAGTGCACGCCTCTAGGACATCAGATTGCAGTGTGATCGTTAACCAAGGTTATATCACTGCTCTCATCGCAAAAAACTGCAACGAACACCATCGAATGCTTGACGTATAATTGATCTTGCACTCGGCGTGTGAAGCCTGCCCGCATTCATTATGGACCAGGACGTCAGTTTCTTTTACCTTCCATGCTCAGAACGATTACCCCAACCCAGGTCAGCGTTCCGATTTCCCCAGACGCGGGGAAATCCAATCCAAGCAATTCCAGCGCGGTTCCAGCGTCATAAATTACCAGCACAAATTTCGGCGGATGATGTTCACACGAGAAGTATTTGTCCAAGCACCGTACCATCAACGCACGATCATGCATACAATTGTCGAATTCCATTGTTACGTAAGCCTACTTGGTCACTTAAAGTAGTAGGATCGGTCAAGAGCACTATCGCTGAGCTACTCACAGGATCGGCACATTCCAACTGTCCATCGACATTCGTCGATTTTGCCCCTTCTTAGACGAACCTTCCTGCTTATCATACCCCATCACTTCATCTTATTACCCCGCAAATGGCAACAGATCACTCCCGGCTCACTCTAAGGAGAATCCCGGACTTCCTTGAAGTTCCCACCACAAGTCTATTTCCCGATTCAAACAAGAACACGCCCCTCGCAAACGCGTGTCGAAGCGTCAGCACCGCGATCCCCCGCCTTCCACACATTTCCATGGCACGCATACCGGGCTGGGCAGGCAAAAACAACACACAAGAAAGCCATTAAAACCATCATAGTGACTTTGTAAAGAAAAAGTCTAACATGGCATGTATCGTAATTTGTAAATCATCGTTGAGAGAGGTCGCACAAATGCCAGAATTGAAGAGAAACGAAGAACGGAATCTATGTAGTCAATGACATGCACACAACCCCAATAGAAACCACAAAACTAAGTAAAAACCCGTATGATGTATCACTGCGTATATAAATGAATCTCGATGCATACAGACAAAAGAATCCTTCGTCACATCATACTCTAGTAGTCGTGCCAAAGAACCCAGAAAGAAATCAGCGAGGCTCCTGCTGTGTCCCGCAGGACGGATGAAAATGCGTCTACAACTCTCAAGGTATCGTACAACAGCCACGCGTATGAGTACAATGTTCTCTATGGGGGGATACTGAAAAGACAGAACGACGAGAAGGGGATTGTAAGAAGCAACGACATATGTGTAGATGCAGGGTCGGAGGGGAATTCCATAATGATAAACCAAAGCGAGAAAAGAAATACGAAGACTGGTGGCACCTGCGCGCTCACTGAGTCCTTAATTCTTGCGGGGTCGGCGTCGTTGCACCCGAGCTCGAGGGCGCCTTATGACGCGTGAAGGGTTGTACGAAACTCGGCATGCGCGGCGACGTCGACAACAAATCATCCACACTCGACATCGAAGAGCTCCGCGAGCTCTCATCCATAGGTAGCGCTCCATGCATCCCTGTGAAAAAGCAGAACCTGCAGAGCACAGACGTAAGCTCCAGGCTCCCAGCCACCCTAGAAGGGAGTAAGACTTACCGATCCAGGAATTGCGAGTAGTTTTGCTTCTCCGACACCCCGGGGTGCAGCTGCCGTAGATCCAATTCTCCAGGGGATCGCACCGGACTATCTGTGTCTGATGAGACAGATGTCGATGGACTGACCATCGAGGGGGTGCTATCGCTCGAATAGGAATCCGAATCACTCGCAGACAATCCCATGCCGAGTCCCATCCCAAACAGCGGCATTTCCACAGGCGGGAACGAGTACGCTCTTGGTGCGGGCGCAGCCAAGTCCAAGAAAGGGCTAGTGGGCGGTGTCCGCCTGACGGTCGGTGTCGGCATGATACCAATGTCAAAGTAGCCCCGCTGGTGGTTCCGCGGCTGGACCACAAACGGTCTGTCCTCGACGTCCATTGGAACATAGACCGCAGGTCGGAAGGTCTCCCAGTCTGCGTCACGAGGGGAGCCTAGCGGGCGTGCAGGAGAGGGTGGAACAGGCGGCAATACTGAACTTGATTTTGTCGGCCATGGGATAGAACTCGGTGGCGATAGCATTGGAGGAGATGCCGAAGGGTATGTGTGCGTCCGCGTATGGGAGGAGGCTTGTCCTGCCGGCAAGTGAGGCTTGAACGCGGTTTTGAAGTCGTAACGAGAAGCGAGCGAGGTATCACTCTTGAGGTTGGGGATCGCTGGTTCAGTAACTGGACGCGTCTCTGAGCTAGCGACCTCCTTCAGCCGCTTGGTAAGGTCAACCATATCGGCGTCGCTTCCACTGCTAGCTGACCTGGAAGCATTCTTGCGTCCCAGAGGCGGTTTAGAGCGCGAGAACTTTGCAATGTAGTTTCTCGAGCCGTTGTTGTCCCAAAGCTCCTTGCCAAGCACGCGATACTTGAGCGCGAGGACCAGAGTCTTCTCCTCAATGCGCGCCAACATGTCGTTGAGCTTGATGGTGAACGAAAAGACGTCTATATCCGCGCTTGGTGACTCGGCATAGCGGGCGATAACTTCGCTGGTTGTCTGCCATCCGTCGAAGGTGAAGCGTGCTACCAAGAGCTTGTCAAAGGCCAGATTGCGCACCCTGACCCTGCCCACGATGCCCTGTCCATCCTGTGCAAGCTGCAGGCTCTCCAGTACAACATCCGCAGACCGAATAGATGCCGGCATATTGATAACGTTCATTGCGAGTGGCCAGGCTGCAGGCTTATCGTCCCCAAAGATGAAATCTGGGAAGTCGCTGTCTGTGCCGGAAGTGTCCGTGGGTGAGCCATTGTGGGAAACTGCGAGCGGTTTTTGTTCTGCGAGGAAGAGCTTCACGTGCTCGAGCTGTGAATCGAACTTGACAGCCTTTGAAAGCGAGGGTGTATTGGGTTCGCTTTTGCTAGGCCCAGCCGTCGGAGCGGTGAACATATCGAGGCTGGCGGGTCTACTTCCCTTGAGAGAGGAACGAACGACCTGTCCAGACTTTTTCCTGATCAATGGAAAAGTCGAGATCGAGACACGGTGGGATGGAGGCAATTCAATGGCGGCCGAGACTGTTGTGGAAGGGAATGGCCTTGGGGTGTCCAGTTCGTCGTCCGTGGGCGGCGTACGCGGTGCAGACGACGAGATAGACGACTGGGTGCGAGTTTGAGATCCTTTAGGGCGCAGAAAGATCGGGCCGGACGAGACGGAGGAGGACGAGCCAGATTCGGTCCCAGAGCCAGATGAGGAAGAAAAGGCGGGACGGCGGGGTGGAGGGACGTCTGGGAGGGAGTACGACCGAGTGACCTGGGGCGCAGACGCTGTCCGCCGTGGAATGAGCGGGAGTGGCCCACCAGCCAGGTTGGAGTTGCGGCGGAAGGCGCGGTCCATCGCCGGGGACGACTGCGAGCAAATTGTTGCGATCATTGGGGAAAACCTGGGGATATATGCAAGAGTGCGGGGAACCTGATGGGCGTCATGGTCAGCGATGACAAGCCTTGGGGGGTATACATTCTTGCGCACCGAAATAGCCCAACTGTCAGGTCAATGCCGCGCAGTGCGTCGTTGAGTCGTCTGAGGAACGAGGAGGAGCGCTTCCGCTGTGCGCAGGTTGTGGGCCGGAGGTGGTGGAGGTTTGAAGAAGAGCTCGGGGTCCAGAAAAATATAATAAACAAAATATTGGGTTACCGAGGAGAAAAAGGAAAAAAGGGCGAGATCCCTGTGCGCGGGCGAGGTAATCAACGAGACATGGGGATCGTGGTAAGAGATGACTTTCAATCGCGTTCCTAGTTTGGGAATCGGATCGCAGCCCACGTGATCAATGACGGTCTTTCAATTTCAGCGTCCGCTGCGCCACTCCTGGGCGCACTGGCTATAGCCTATCACCTGCCCAGCTCCCGCCGCCCACATGCCACAAAGAAATCTGCGGTTGTGTGTATCCTCGGAGGCTTGTAAAATCCTGATTTTCATTCCTGGTTTTCGCTTGAAATGCAGATGACGACAGCTATTAACGCATCGTCTGCACTATGCTGGAACAATCCATGCGGAAAGGCCGGCCGCCTCCTAACAGAGTTCGTCTCCAAAATCCGAGTTTTGGACCATCCCTGGCCATTTGGACGGCTAGGAAGAGCTCAAACAGACCTCCTATGCTAGCTCTAGGCTCTGAAAACTCTCTTGTCTGCGGTCCGACGACAAGCCAAGTACAATTACAAGCTTCAGACGCTCGTCGTAACCCGCCATGCCACAATCATTGGTAACATCGCCCCGACACACGCACTGTTCCTGCGTTCATTTGTCCGTCATTCAGAACGTCGAAATGTTCGAAAACCTTCGGTCCTTTTCGTTTCGACGATCTTCAATGTCACTGCGCCTCAACATATAGATCCGCAGGTGCGCGCGGCGGCCCCCGACACTGAGCTCCTCACGTGTTGGTTCAATTCCCATTGTTCTCTGCATGATCCACTCTAACCCCGACCTCAATGAAGCCCGGCACTGGTTAATGCTCACAAGGAGAGTACTTACCACGAATGGATAGCACAAACACCGGGCGCTACTACCTCCGATATCTTGAACACCGAACTTCCCTGAGTCTGCGCGTAGCAATTCTACGTGGGCCCACCAGACAACGCATCGGAGGAGCGTTTTTCCTCGCAGACACTCCGCCGCAAAATGACCTGCGCCTCAAAAACTGTGTGGGAGATTATACAGCCTTGTTCACCAGCAGCGCTCAGGAGTCTCTATCCCGTCCTGTCACTGTCAATAGTGACCCAGTCTCGTCCAGAAACACTCGGGAGGTACCCAGGCTCCTCGTACCCTTTCAATATACCCCCCAAGATCGTTCAGGACCATCTCTTTCGCTCTGCATTCCTTGGCTGTAAATCCGATAGGTCTATAGCGTACTCTGACTACTGAGCCCCGCCCCCTTGCTCTACCCGGGCTGTCCAATGTACGCCGATGGTACTCGAATGGTACCATCCCAATGGTTTAGAAAGCTCCGATATTTACGAGGTTGGGGTTGACGGAACGAGGAAACTCGAACTCGGCAGAGCCATTTCGGGTTTCGAACTACAGCCATTAACGGGGAAGCGCAACAAACTTCGTGATTTGGAAATAACTCGCTCATTTCCAAATGAATACACTCCGGGTCTTTTGTGGATTGACAGAGTGCATACACTTGAGTCACGTCCCAAGAAGATTGGTGTAAAAAGGGCTTGAGATTGGCATGCTATGGCCGACCCACCGATCAGACATTGCACCGGGAAGCGCACTGTTGAGAAAAGCACCTCAATGGTGCCGTTCTGATTGTTCCAGTGGTCAGAAAATATTATTATTTAATATATACTGACATTCTTGACTTGTGCAAGACCATGCCATGTCCTTGCGGCACCAAACATGCAGTCAGAACG